>JAHFWL010001195.1:0-168823 GCA_021292165.1 Shinisaurus crocodilurus | reverse complement strand
GGGAACATATAGCCTTTCAGATGTTGGGACTCCACACCTCCAACTACCATCACCTCCAGCCTGCATGGTCAATGGTCACGAATGACAGGAATTGTGCTCAAAAACCATCTGGTAGGCCACCTTAGCAATGCAGCATTTTTTCAGATTCTAAATACAAGGATATCGGGTGGAGGAGTGCATTACCTTGATGCCCCTTCTACACCCAACCCTGCCAGATGGTGTTCAGTCTCTACTTGAAGACCTAGCAACGGAAAGCCCTCCCCTCCCTAAAGGGTTGTATCCATTGCCTGACTGCTCTGAATGTCAGGAAGTTTTTCTGATACTCAAACAAAATCTGCTGTCCTGTAACTTAAGCCCATTATTTTGTATCCTACAGGTCTTGGATGAGAGAAAACAGGTTGCAGCCTTTGGTGGCCTGTAAGGAAAAGAGAGACTAAAACCAGAGCTACAGGCTGCAGCCCGGCACTGGCAGTCACCTGGTCTGACTTAGTAAAAGGCAGTTTCCTATGTAACAATCTTAGATCTACACACGGTTTCCCATGGCAAGTGTTTGGATTTGTTTTTATTTCATTCTTTTGCAATGCAAACCCAGCCAGCATTCCAGAAAGCTCACAAACCCATCTGCGTGCCTTTAATCCATCACTGGTAGTATGTCTCCCATACATTCAATAAGTTTAAAATGGTGGTGGTGGGCTCATACCCACACATAATACACTTTCTCCTGGCAGCTGCATGCCTTAACAACGGCACAATGACCCAGATAGTATGGCTGCATTAACAGATACCATCTACTCTTTAATGGAGCTCAGCTGCCAGGATTAGCTACCTGTAATGTACTTCGAGCTGTCAGGCAATACGGCAAACTGCGAGCCCATTACAAGTTATGGGCATCAATTCTATTCTAAGTGAAAAGGCATTTCAGATTCAAAACACTTCAGATCTAATAACGGGAAATTATCTTGATGGATCCCCTTCAGTTGGGGAGAGAAAGGAAGCGGAGAGAGAACTGCAAGTGATCAGAAATGGAGTGGGGAATCTCAACTCCCCCACTCCCAAATCTACCCAGATGAAATTGAAATGGAAAGAGGGCTGCATACGTCTGGATGAAAGAGACTGTCTGTCAGTCATCTATGGCAAATGGCAGAAGGCATTTGAAAGCTGCTCTATCAGAGAAGTAATGAGTGTAGAGCAGGACTCCCCAAACTTACGGCTCCCAGCATACCCGCTGTGAGTCCTGCAAGTCCTGGTCCGTGCTTCCCTTGCTCATCACACCTGGCCAGGGAGGGTGGGGCCCGACTGACTCCAGCTACAAAAGCTGCTGCTGCCCTGCTGAAGGTGCCTGGAGACATCTAGCTGTGAGTCCTGCAAGCCCTGGTCCCTGCTTCGCTGGCTCATCACACCTGGCCAGGGAGGGGTGGGGCCTGACTGACCTCCGTCGCAAAAGCTACTGCTGCTCCTGCCTTTGTTTGTTTGTTTGTTATCTGTAATTATTTCTGTTGTATTTTTTTGAATATTTAGTGGTTTTTTATATTTTTTACTTGTATTGCTGTTCTTATATTCTGTAGAATTTTTTTTAATATTATATTCAGTGTTCCTTGATGTGTTTTGAATTTATATTCAGTGTTCCTGATGTTTGTGTTCATGTCTTTTAGATTGTGAGGCCTGAGGGCAGGTACTGTCTTATTATTAATTGTGTAAGCTGCTCTGAGAGCCTTTTCTGGCTGAAGAGTGGGGGTATAAATGAAATAAATAAATAAATAAATATAATAAATAAATGGCTGATGGCAAGGGATTCTGGGAGCTGGCAGTCCAGCAACATCTGGGGACCCAAGGTTGGAGAGCCCTGGTGTAGGGGATACCTTCCCTTGCCCCAAATCTTCTCATATGAATTTCTCCCCAGATTTTGCATTGGAGTTGTTGGAATTGTTCCAAGGTGTATCCAGTCTTTAATTAAGGGTACAATCCAATGGGGATGCCCATAAGCCTCCGAACTTAGAGGATTATGCGGGCATCCCATGCAAGACGGGAGGAGCATGCGGTGCCTTATGATGCAAAGCAGGGACATTTGAGGAATTTGATCTCTCTGAATTCTGACACAATCTGACTTGATCTATCCTCACTTCAGTAAGTACAGTCTTTTGCTCTTGCCTTCTCACGAACGCCTAATGATGATCAGAGAATGAATCCCCTTCTGATTCTGAATCGAAAGGCATGAGGCTTTCCCCTTAAGGGTCCATCCCCTTGACTCAAATCATAGCAATTAACTTCTTCTCTTGGAGCTCAACTTGGTTTTTATCCTCTAGAAGGGTGTGTGTGTCTTTCACTGCCCCCTCCATTGGCAGGTATGGGCAACACATGGCCTGATATGGCCATTTGTGCAAAAAATAAAATAAAATAAAAAACCACCACCCACCCACCCCTGGTCCCTGCTGCTGTTCCTGTTGGTTCCAAAATTGCAGAAATTCTGGTAGGGAAAAAAATCATGCAAGAAGCACACGCCTTGTTTCCCAGCAGAATTGGGGTCATTCATGACATCCCACCAAACACCTGTTGGGAGCATGATTCTGCTGAGAAACAGGGCATGCTCTCTCCATGTGCCTTATATTTCCCCACAGAGTGGCTGATTTGGCAGGAAGCATGGCAGGGATTGTGTAGGAGCGTTCCATTTCAGTCCGCAAACCGCTTGAAAATGCCCTTTCTGCAACCCTGAGTGAGAACGGGAGTGCATGTTCTCTGACAATGTTCACAAACTCCCGAACTTCTCTATTCATGTTTACAACATGTACAACTTGAAGAATGCGCAACTGTCTCAAAACTTCTCCCATTCAACTCAAGCAAAGAAAAAGCGGGTGGCAAACGAGAACGAGACAGCGAGTCAAACTGAGCTAGTTTGAAGTAAACTTCAGAGAATTTCAGCGAACTCAAGCACCGCTGGCTTCTGCCATTCCTAGATGGGGATGGCTCCTTTGTGAGCTCCATTTCTCTGCAGAATGTAAGCAGCACACCAAACGGCTGTTTGGCAGGCTGTTGGAAACCCAGTTCTGCTGGGAAACAAGGCATGTGCTCCCCACATGCCTTGTTTCTCAGGAGAATTGCTGCGATTTTGGTGGTAGCAGTTAGTCTAGGGATGGGCGACCCACCCGGCACTCGACTCGCGGCGCACGAGCCAAGCAGAGCTGAGCGCAAGCATCAGCTGAGTCACTCGCCAGACTTCCAGGTCCCCGGCTCTACATTGTTTACATAGAAAATGACGTAAAATACGTTAAATATGGCCTAATTTGTGCAAATTAGGCCATTTTTAATGTATCTTACGCCATTTTCTATGTAAACAACATGGCGCCGGAACCCAGAAGTCACTTTCCCCAGCTGGGCTCGTGAGAACACGAGTCAAGCCAGGGAAAAGGTAGGTCGAGCGGAGCTCAGGGTGCTGAGCCCGGTGAGTTCTCTGGACTTCCATCCCCCTATTGAGCTCCACTCACATTCTTAGTTACTTCTGGTGGGGGCGGGATGTGGCCACCACAGGTGCCAATGCACCCCCCCCCCAGTCCCCAGTTGTGGCCCACCACCACTGTTATAGAGGCTTGGGAGCTCTGGGTCAGGTCTTTCAAGCAGTCCTATCTTCCTTTTGTTTGGGATGCTTGTTCCTCCACCAAGGGGTCTTGGTCATCTAGACTAGGCTCCAACAAAGGCCTGACCTCCCTCACTCCAGTTTGCCAAGGGTTATAGGTAAGTTTAGGGGAAGTGGCTTGCCAACAGGTAAGTGAACCTCTTCCCTCTCCCTTTTGTCTTGGCTTCTCTTCATGCTCTCTCTCCTCTGCTTGCATCCTTTCCACTTCACTGTCCTGTCCAAGTTCTCCAGTTGCTTCTTCTTTGTTCAATTTTTCCCTCTGACTCTCTTTCTCACCTCCTTCTTTCACCCCCCACCCCAGTCTCTCTGGCTCTCTCTCTTTTTATCTTTGCCCTGTCATCTTCCACCCCCTCCCATCTGTAACTCATCAAAACACTCAGAATGGACTGTGGAGGAGTGATGGCCATCCAGCATATCAGATCGGACCATTGCCCTCCACAATCACCCCAACTGGGCTTATCTCACCACTGGGAGGAGGCAGATGAGCCCCAGAAGATCCTCACGCATACATATGATGAGATCAAGATTTCATTCAGGCCTTATCCTACAAGATCTTTCCTGTTTCTAGTAAGCCCTCTGTCCTGCTGATTCTAACTCCCCTATTCATAAATTTAAGAACGAGCAGTGTTTGAGATTGCTGGAATTCTCTGAACATCATCTCATGCCCAATTCCCATTCATATTTCAGATCGCTGCTCACTCTGTGCAAATGGGGAAATTGTGCAAATTGGGCTGTGACAGAACATGAAATTTGTTGTGCAGCTTTCCTCCCTAAACTAAAGAGGGGGTGATTCCGTCTATGGGGATAGTTTGTGCAATTTAAGGAAATTTGCACAAATCGAACAGGGAAAGTTACTCAAATTGAATGTGAGCATATGTTCGGTAATTTACAAATATTTTCAGCGGACATGTGCTTGCACTTGCAATCACATTCAGGGCTTCAAGTGGCATGTTTGCATGCATTGCAAGGAAAAATGAAATTCACATACATCTCTAGATGTAGGTGGGGGGGGGAGCAGGCTGGCAGCAGTGGAGAAGTCATTACAAGCAATGTTCAAATTTGGAGAGAGGTGGGCCTCAGTTCATAACAGAGCGTGGCCTTCAGAATTGGCAAGAACCTGCCATTTCCGAAATCCTGATCAATTTGGGCACCCCTCCCCAACCCCAGATCCAAATATCATCCTCTAGTTGAGCTTCCAACAACAACAACAGCAACAACAGTGGTCTATTTGCTAGCATTTGAAATACCATAACCATTTTGGATGCCCTTTCCAAACAGAAATATTTGGGCTGGCTGCGCTTGAGAGTTCCTATGCTGACAAATGGCATCCTGCAGATAAATTAGATGTTGTAATAATCCAACACGTTTAAAGTGCTTTCCTGAGCGGGTCTGTTGTTCTTTTTTAGCATGTTGTCAACCTCCAATATCTTGGGCTACATAAGATGGAATCTCGAGGCAGATCTAATGCATCCTTAGAATCCCAGAAGGTACATCACTAATCCCAAAGATGTTGCCTTGTACACTTCACAATGATGTGTGAGGGTGAGTGTTTCGAACTGATGGAGCAGAAGAGTTCAATGTTTCAAAAGAAAATAAGCTTTCCCATGGCCTAAACTCTAGTGCTAGTGGGAGATTGCCCTAAAGTCATAGAAAGGAGGCTAAAAGCAAATCATGGATGAGTCATGCAAACTGATCACAACATTCAAACTGATGAACAGGCTTTTGTTTGTGTCAAAAACACTACTTTCTGGAAACCGAAATGGTGACTGGGTCTCTGGCCCATGTCAAGAGCCCTAGGGAAAGATGGCTCTTTCCCACGTGTCAAGAGGGATTTTGAGATGAAATAATTTTTTCCAGGGGGAGAAAGAAACAGCCATTTGAGCTCGCCTCATTAGTCGGGGAGCATTTGCATGCCAATGGCTGAAGGCAAAGGATGACCTTAAGTTGCATTAGTGCAGGGGAACATGATGTTTTCGCTTTGGGGTGGGAGAAGGTAGCAGGAAATTAAAGCTGCAGACATTCAGAAGGGGGCCTTGATGGCTCCTCATAGCCAACACGACATAAATGAGAAAAGGGAAGGAGTAATGCCAAAGGTGGGCAATTGCTCATGTCCTGAAGGCCTATGCGTGGAGCTTGATTGGGGGCTGGAAGCTTGGTGAACTTGCCGGGCTTGACCCCCCCCCCCCCTTGAGCTCTGCTCAACCTACCTTTTCCCGGCTCAACTCGTGTTCCCGCGCGCTGATCTGGGGAAAGCGACTTCTGGATTCTGGCACTACTTTTTAATGTAGTTTGGGCAGATGAAGTGCAGCAGCTTTGTCTGAAGGGCTTGGGAGGCACTGTATCGCAGTGGTTCCGGTCCTTTCTCTCTGGAAGGTACCAGAGGGTAGTTCTCGGGGAGGAGGCTTCGGACCCTCGGCCGCTCACTTGTGGGATGCCGCAGGGTTCCATCCTCTCCCCAATGTTATTCAATATCTACCTCAAGCCACTGGGAGCTATCATCAGGAGGTTTGGGGTGCGGTGTCATCAGTATGCAGATGACACGCAGCTCTACCTCTGTTTCAAGTCCTCACCGAGGTTGGCCGTTGAGACCCTGTCCAAGTGCCTGGAGGCAGTGGCTGGATGGATGGGAAGGAACATGCTGAAGCTGAACCCCGACAAGACCGAGGTACTTCTGGTGGGGGACAAGGGGAGGTTAGGGGATGTTGACCTGGTGCTGAATGGGGTACATCTGCCCCTGAAGGACCAGGTCCGCAGCTTGGGGGTCATCCTTGACTCCAGGCTGCCCATGGAGGCTCAAGTGTCCGCTGTGAGCCGGGCGGTGCTGTATCAACTCCATCTGATACGGCAGCTGCGCCCCTACCTTCCTAATCATCTGCTCCCATCAGTGGTTCATGCCTTGGTCTCCTCTCGCCTGAACTACTGTAATGCGCTCTACGTGGGGTTACCCTGGAAGACGGTTTGGAAGCTACAGCTGGTACACAACGCGGCGGCTCGCCTGGTTAAAGGCAGCCGCCGGCGAGATCACATCACGCCAGTGCTGAAATATTTGCACTGGCTACCAGTTGCTTGCCGAGCCGAATTCAAGGTGTTGGTTTTGACCTTTAAAACCCTATACGGCTCCGGTCCAGTCTATCTCAAGGAGCGTCTCCAGCAACACCAAGAGTGGGCCGCTCAACAAGATCTGCCACGGACGGCCTTCTCCTTGTCCCTTCAGCCAGAGCAGCTAGACTGGTGGGGACAAGGAAGAGGGCCTTTTCTGTGGCGGCCCCCGTACTGTGGAACTCTCTCCCGAGTGACCTCCGCCATGCCCCCTCTCTGCTGAGCTTCTGCCGCTCATTAAAAACCTGGCTGTTCAGGCGGGAATATGGGGTGGGTTAAGATTTTAAAATTTTTATACTGTTTTAAATATATTTTATTGTTTTTATTCTATGTACATCGCCCAGGGTGGCCAGATGGGCGATTAATAAATGTAAATAATAAATAAATAATAAATAAATAAGGGGGACACAAGGCAGCCCTTTATAGGAAGCTTATAGGGAAGGGGGAGAGGAAACACACATCAGCTCTCCACCACAACACACACACGCCCCAGCAAAAGCAAGTCTTACCCCACGAGGACCCATTAAACCAGCCCAGGGTGTGGGGGAAAGGCATGGAGACTCCCTGATGGAGGGTGTGAAGCGTCACCCACAACTTAGGCAGAAGACCCTCCTGTCCTACCTAGTAGGGAGTGGGTGGGGGGGAAGAAGATCGGGGTCCTTTCCTCCAGTTCCTTTAGGGAAGCAGCAAGAGAAGAACCACAACTGGAGAGGGAAGCAGAATTCGCTGCCTCACCTCCAGCCCCTTTGGGGGACTTTCCTGGGATAACTCGGGGGTAGGGAGGCAGAGAGGAAATGTGGTGACCTCCCATTCATGTAGGGGAGGGCAAACTCTCCCACACACACACACACACACACACACACAACAGTTCAACGGGCTTACGAGTGGCGCCACCCCACATCTGAGGGATTTTTGCCCATGAAGCCAACAGAGGGGGAGGACGAAAATCCCCTCAGTTCTTCCTCCCCCACCCTGAGAATGCCGCCTGCTGTTTCTTCTTCCTCTCCTTCCGCTGAACCAGCCGACCCCGGAACCAGGCCGGTTGCATGGAGAAGGAAGACGGAATGGGGGCAGAGAGAAGTTGCGGAGGGAGAGAGGAGGAAGGAACACGTAGTGTACTATGCTGTATTCGACGTAAACGACCTAGAGCTTGGGAAGGGAACCCAGAAGTCTGGCGAGCGCCTCAGCTGGCGCTTGTTGGAGCTGAGCTCGCACGACGGGAGCGCTCACCAAGCGCTCAGAGAGTCAGGTGCTGGGCTCGCTGCCCATCCCTAGCCGAAACCTGAACCCAACCCATGAAATTCCTCTGAGATTTCTTTGCCTTTGAATTTCTTTCGATTCCAAAAGCAATTTCTTTTCTATCAAATTGAGTGAGAGGGTCAAAAAAAATGTGGGAGAATTTCAGTGCAGCCCTAGATGGGATCTCATGTTAGTCCTACAGACCTATTCAAATGCATTGGGACTTAGGTTAGTCATTAATAGCTTAAGCCTCATTAAATTCAATGGGTCTACTTAGCAGTGGAGTCAACCCATTGAAAGCCTACTGGCTACGGTCAACTTGCACAGTGAAGTTGAAAGCAATTGAGAGTTAGGAACACTTCCAAAATTTTATTTATCCAAATCTATCCTCAGATTTTGGAATTCTGAATTATCTGGTTTTGTGAATGTATCATGATTAGGAATTAATTAAAACAACAGCAACAACAACAGCAACAGAGTTGGAATTTGGCAGACACCTGGAGATCTTCAATACCTTGCTCAATTCAGGATGCAGGATTCAAGTAAACTGTCTGTGGCAGACAGCCGTCCAGCTAAATATACATCCAGCAAAGGCGAGCCCAACCCTCTGAAGAAGTCTGTTGAACAAGAACTCCCTCATTTGCACACACACCCCAAACATGAACATGCACGTAAACGTATTTTTCAGGCAAAATTCCATGCATATTCCTGAGCTTGCAGTCATGTTCACAAAATGTGTTTGTTAGAAAAATGTGAACTTTAAAAATGCACATTTTAAAAAGAGTGTGTGTGTGTGCATGCATGCGTGTGTGTGTGTGTGTGTGTGTGTGCGTGCGCGCGTGTGCACGCACATGCATTTTCATGCTTTAGTCAATGGGATGCATTTCGGCGCACACTTTTTTAAAAAATGTGCAGCTAAATGTGAACTTCTCCGATGTGAACAACAGCAACAAAATTCTCACATTCATGAATGGGAAGGGCTGAGTTTTGAGGTGGAACTTGGTGAACCTTGACTAGTGTTCAGCCAAACTCTCGTTCCCTGCAATCCCCATTGTTTGGTTCATCTGGAGCTGCCCTCTGAAGTGAAAGAAGAACACAAGTCCTTCGGAAGATCAGAAAAAGAACATTTCCTTCAGATATCTGAAGACAGCACTCATGTGCCCAACTTAACCTTCTCTTCCAAGGCTAAACATTCCCAACTCAATCATTCCTCGTGGGACTTGGTCACCACCAGGGATGTTGAAGAGTCCTTGGTCTCGAGTCACGAGTCGAGTCACGAGTCTTTAGACCCGAGTCTCGAGTCCGAGTCCAAGTCCTTGGTCCAAAATGGTGACTCACGAGTCCCAAATCCTGAGTCACTCCCAAAGCTGACTCCACGAGTCCCTATTAAAATCAATGGGGTTTTTCCCCAACAAAATAAGGCTACTTCAGATGTGTGGCTTAAATAAATTCTAGGCACAAGTGTGCCTTTTTATCTCAAAACTCTGCCACTGATTTTGACAAGAACAGACCAGGCAGACAAACCCAGAATAACCAGACAGGCAGAGGAGGCAGGGAACCCCAAAGCAGGCAGGCAGAGGCCTTAGTCTTGGACAATTCAAATTGTGGAACTGGTTAAGAAGAGACCAGGCAGGCAGAGGAGGCTGGGAACCCCAAACAGGCAGGCAGAGGCAGCCAAACCCAAAATGTCTGAAAGGTTGCATTTTAGGAAAATTATTTTAAAAAATAAACTTGGATTGTTACTGCAACTGGGTCCAGGCAGCACCTGCAGGTGGCATCAAGCAGGGATGTTGACGAGTCCTTGGTCTTGAGTCCTGAGTCAAGTCTCGAGTCCCATTAAAAATATTGGGACTCGAGTCCGAGTCGAGTCAGAGGGGGGACTCAGTCCGACTCACGAGTCGAGTCCTCGAGTCCTCTTCCCCATCCCTGGTCACCACACCCTGCTGCACCATCCTGGTCGGTCACCCTTCTCTGGACATGCTGCATTTTGTCAATGCCCTCCATTCCTCCCACAATGTTTTCTACACAGTAGTAATGGGGGCAAATTTCATTTGAAGCAGCAAGTGAATTAATATATATATTACCATCAAAGGTCACACACCCACACACAGACACAGACACAGACACATATACACACATCATAAGACATTGTCCAGAGCCTAAAATTACCTAACTGCACTACTGGTCAAAGTAGGAGAAAAGAGACATTACAACAAGTGACCCATCCCATCCCAGCCACAGAGAAATCATTCTAAGCTTCCAGCACCCTGACTTGAATCTCAGGCATCACGTTCTAAGATGCACCCACACGAGCAGCCCAGAGGTGTGTGATGAAGGCAGGAGGCAGGACATTCATTCCTCTTGAGGAGTCCTCACCCCCACCCACTCTTCCACTGCCGTCTTGCTAAAAAAATTCTCCATAGCTATGTCAACAGGCAGCCACCTACGTTTTCCAGACATGGCAAGGTCACTTGTCAGCAGATTCATTTCCTTGGGACCATTACTTGATGGATTATAGCCATTAATAACCTTCATGTTGGAGAAGAATAGCTACTGATCAGTAGAGCGACGCACACTTTGCTCTTCCGCCTGCATCACCCTAACATGGCTGAACAGCAGCACTGGTGGAGAAAGGAGCTGGAAGTTGAGGACTGAAAAGGTTTGCATCTGCAATGATTATGCCCCCCCCCCCGCCTCCCTCAGGATATCCTACATTTGACCCAATACTTCTCCCTATTGGGTTGGAAGGCAGGTGACTTTTAAAAACTAATCTCCCTCCCTGCAGTGATACCACTGTTAACTTTGTCAGATTGGTTTTAGCGTCACTGTGCGATGTTACTGTTGTCAGCTAAGGAAAACTAAGGTGAGATTCAATTAGCTTAACTGTCAGGGGCTGCTGGATCTGTGTGCGGCTTCCCCCATTGAGTAAACCATTGAACTACACGTGGCAGCCCCCCAGTGAAGCACCTTCAGACCCTGACTCCTCCGGGGTGGATGCACTCCTCCCACTTGGGGTGGCTATTGGATCTTCCTGGACTGGAAGGAGTATAAGAGGGCTTTGCGCATGTAAAGGCGAGATAAAGAAGAGGCAGACACAGGGCATATGGTTTCAAATCAGGGCCACATTTATTGAATTGAAGATCTGTGAAGGGTGAAGTGCGGTTCTAACCTAGCCCGGCCCTTGGCCGGGTAAAAGACCAATATTTGGCGAATACATCCTAACTGAACCGGAGGCGGGATTGCCCGCCACCGGCCAGTTGCCCTCCATGTGGAGCTGGAGGGCCTTACCATCGTCACCTTACTTTGGCGCCTCCAGGCTCCCAAAGTAGGTGAGAAAGGTAAAACCCCAAAGCCGTCCCAATCTCCCTCGTGCCAAGCCTCATGGCATTGGCGAAGGCAGCCTTGGGTAAACGTCAGTCACCTTGAAAGGTGCCACTGGATGATCGCCATAACCCTAATTGCTCCTGCCTAAACCCGCACTTCCCGCAAATGCGACCAATTTAGCTAAGATCCCCCTGGCGGGATCGAAATCAAATTCAAAAAGTTCCCTACCCTGCTTCACAGTGTAGAGTAGGCGAAACACGCCCAATGCCCCGGCCAATTGAGACAATGAGCCAAAATTCCTACTCGGCCCCCAGGAAACGGGCGGCCAGAGGAGCCTACACTGCTCAGAGGGCGGGAGTGGAGGGAGCTGGAAAAACAGGAGCAAAGAGACCGAAGGCGGGAACCCAGGAACTTAAATAAGCTCTTACCTGGGTCCCTGCCCTTTTGAGCCATTGGCTCATTTCTCGTGACCCACCTTACCAGGTGCCTGCCTCCTCTCTCCTCCCCCACGCGCAAGCCTTCTCCCTGTTCCCACGTAAGGGGCCATTGGAAGTTCTTTCTGTTCTGGCTTTCTGTTCTTCCCCCATTGAGTAAACCATTGAACTACACGTGGCAGCCCCCCAGTGAAGCACCTTCAGACCTTGACTCCGCCGGGGTGGACGCACTCCTCCCACTTGGATCTTCCTGGACTGGAAGGAGTATAAGAGGGCTTTCTGTTCTGGCTTTCTGTTCCAGCTGAGCCTTGCTTGAGCAACAAGGTCTCCCTGAGCTTTGGCATGCTCCGTACCCTTGGATAGAATTCAGTCATTACTTTTGGCTTGCGCTCCTGCTTCCTGCCTTGTCTTCCAGTCCTGGCTTGCTCTTCGATCCTCAGCCCTACCTCCTGGTTGGTCCTACTCATTTTAACTTGTTTTTTTGTCCTGACTGCTGGCAGGTCCCATCATGGTTCCTGGTTCCTGATTCCTTGCACACCTTAGCCTGCTGTCCATGACCCATCCTTGATATTACTAAATCATAGGGATGTTTTGGAAATTTTTCTCATCTGAATGTCTTCCCAAATCTGGGAGTTGCAAATTGCCTGGGTTTTTTGTTTTGTTTTTGTTTTTTGTGGTGGTTGTGGCTTGCAGGGTTTGATCAATACCCAAGTGTGCAGCAGTAAAGCCCTGCTGAAAGGCCGCCCTCCTGGAGGCTCCTCCTCCCTCAACTGCCACCAGCAGCAGCCATTCCAGCAGGCTGAGAGGAGGGAGATGAGAGGGAGGTAGTGCAGGGCCATCCAGACACTCTTGGATGAGACTGATTATCTGGATCCATTTCAGTCGGGGTTCAGGCCTGGTTTTGGCATGGAAACGGCTTTGGTCGCCCTGTATGATGACCTATGTCGGGAGAGAGACAGGGGGAGTGTGACCCTGTTGATACTCCTGGATCTCTCAGCGGCTTTCGATACCATCGACCATGGTATCCTTCTGGAGCGGCTGTCTGAGTTGGGGGTGGGGGGCACTGCATTGCAGTGGTTCCGCTCCTACTTGGATGGCCGGCTCCAGAGGGTGGTGCTTGGGGAATGTTGCTCGGCCCCATGGACTCTCCAGTACGGGGTTCCTTAGGGGTCGGTCTTATCCCCCATGCTATTTAATATCTACATGAAACCGCTGAGTGGGGTCATCCGGAGTTTTGGAGTGCGTTGCCATCAATACGCTGATGACACGCAGCTCTATTCTCCTTTTCATCTTCAGCAGGTGAGGCTGTGGATGTGCTGAACCGGTGCCTGGCTGCGACAATGGACTGGATGAGGGCTAACAAACTGAGGCTCAGTCCAGACAAGACTGAGATGCTGTTAGTGGGTGGTTCCTTTGACCGGATGGAGGGTGTTCAACCTGTTCTGGATGGGGTTGCACTCCCCTTGAAGGAGAAGGTTCGTAGCTTGGGGGTGCTCCTGGAGCCATCTTTGTCACTTGAGGCTCAAGTGGCCTCAGTGGCAAGGAGTGCCTTTTACCAGCTTCGGCTGGTGGCCCAGCTACGCCCCTATCTGGACAGGGATAACCTGGTCTCAGTAATCTACGCTCTGGTGATCTCTAAACTAGACTACTGCAATGCACTCTACGTGGGGCTGCCTTTGAAGACCGTTCGGAAGCTGCAGCTAGTGCAAAATGCGGCAGCCAGGCTTATTGCAGGGACCGGAAGGTCCGAGCATATTACACCAGTTCTGGCCCGCTTGCACTGGCTGCCAATATGCTTCCGAGGCGAATTCAAGGTGCTGGTTTTAACCTATAAAGCCCTACACGGCTTAGGACCACAATACCTGACGGAACATCTCTCCCAACCGTTATCTACCCGGACACTACGCTCAACATCTGGGGCCCTCCTCCGACTGCCACCTCCAAGAGAGGCTCGGTTGGTGGCAACGAGGAGGAGGGCCTTCTCCGTGGTAGCCCCCCAGTTATGGAATCAGCTCCCCACTGAGACCCCCTGGCGCCAACCTTACTATCTTTTCGGCGCCAGGTTAAGACTTCCCTCTATGCCAAGGCATTTAGTTAGGAGCTTGGAATAGCACGGGGGGGATTGTCACCTGTAGGCTCAGTTTTATTGGCTTTTGTATTGTTATTTTAAACTGTGTTTTTAAATTTGGTTTTTAATTTTTTAAACTGTTTTGTATGTTTTAATCTTGTTTTTATGTATAGAGTGTTGTGAACCGCCCAGAGAGCTTCGGCTATGGGGCGGTATATAAATGAAATAAATGAAATGAAATGAATGAATTCTACCAGCCCTGCCAGAATAATTAATTCCCCCCTTCTTCCCTCCCCATTCCTTTTTCCTTGTGTGTCGTGTCTTTTTAGATTGTAAGCCTGCGGGCAGGGGCTGTCTTGTTAATTGTTGTAAACCGCCCAGAGAGCTTCAGCTATTGGGTGGTATAAAAATGAAATGAATGAATGAATGAATAAATAAGTAAATATGTGTGGGAAAACACAAAGGAACCAAAGGAACTGAAAGTTGTGGCAAACCATGTATGCACAAGGCTCTGTATAGACATTTGGAATTTGTTTTTGTTTTTTTAAAGGAACAGCAGAGGATTCCTAGCACATTGGTTTTACTTTGAGAAAACATACTCATTTCAAAGCTCAAGAATCCAGTGAGAAATTCAAACGGGATTTTTTTTTCTCCCAGAAGCAATCCCTAGTTAAGGGTAGTGATGGACGAGCTGACCCCACTGTAATTCGGAATTAGGCGTGAGTGATTCATGACCACGGCTAAAAGAAGGCTTGGAAGAAGTGTTTCCAATATTCCTAGCTTTCAAATCACAGTATAATTTCCATACATGTGCATTACTGAACTTCATGTTTCGCGTGGGTTCCCTTTTCTACCCTTGTGCATCACACACGACTCTCAGATTAGTCATTGTCACATGTGTTCTATTTGCAAGTACGTACGGACTGTACTAGCAACTTAAAATAAACAAGGTCTGAGCAGGTGCAAAGATGGTGGATATGGCTTGATTTTGGCTTCCAGATCATGCCAGCTGCACAGATTGAGCAGTCACAAAAACAAACAGAAGCAAGTAAAAGTTCACTCCATACTGAAATGAACTCGTAATAAATTTCATTTTCAATTATGAACACACTAGAGTTTCAGAGTTGAGCCCACTGTATGTTTTGGAATTATCGGCAGGCTAGATTTGTATAATGGACAGGTTAATGACACTGTTGGCATGTCACAGTTGAGGGACAAGATCAATTTTAGTTTGAGGGGGTTCAGTCAGTATTAAATATCAGTGAAGCAAAATGTCGACCCTATTTCTTTTCTTCTTCTTTTTGACATGTTCTGTCATCCCAATGTGACTTGTATCTGTCATTCCCCTGTGGCAAACTAAATGTGCCCACCTCCTCCTCAAACCACCTTGGTAAGATCTGAGATTTATTACATCCTGGAGATCCATCAATAGCTAATGACCTCCAAGCCAAAAATCCACACATTGACTTAACCTTGCTATCACTGGCGGAGGAGTTGCTTAAATGGGAAGGCACCACTTTAAAATGAATCTCTCCACCCTTCGTTGAAGAGACTGTGTCCCCCTGCAACACACAATCTGCCAGTGGCCAGAGGGAAGCATGTCCTGCCAGAGTGCCTTGTTTTAAAATATTGGCAGTGTATCAAAGGCACCTAATTTGAAGAAATGCAAATATAATTGGTGATGGGCACAGAGTCAGAGAAGGCTGAAGAAGAATAGACTCAGACCTGCTGTGGGGGTTATTAGCCATTTGTAATGCCTTCTCGAACATCTGTACAGCTCCGAGGGCTGTTCTTTACTGCATCACAAATTTGAGTCCTTGGGGGGGAAATGGGGAAATGGGTTGACTCCAGATACGGTGCACCTTGGCCTCTGCAATGCAACAGCCCTTCTGTCAATATTCCCTGCCAAAAATATTTCTCTCTGTTTATCTCATAATGGCTGTTATGCCATCATTGGGATGGAGCTGATGAAGCCATTTGGCTTCCAAATCTACTTTGTCTCCTTATGCCTGGGATACCATGGGGGGGGGGAATAGATGGATATGATATGATTATCCTTCAGAACCATCTATAGGCCATTCCTGTATTGCTTGGTCAGTGTCATTTGGGGCTAGTCTATCCCCAGCCCAACTTGAAGCATAACAACCAGAGGTTGTCCTGCAGCCAGCCATCAAGGGGTACCAGGGTGAGTTGGGGGGGGGGAACATCACCATGAGGTGATATCTACTTGCCATTCCCCCATGTTGGGAGTTGTAGGACTTATTTCTGTCTAAACATGCATAGGATTACAGCCTTATACACTGTGTGGTTCATCCAAATTGCATGGATCGTTCCAATACCAGTGCTGTCAATTCTAGATAGCCCCTACTGCTAACATGGAAATTCACAATGCAGTTTTTGAGCAAATCATAAGATGAGTAGTTCTCATTTTAGGAATTTGGAATGGCAAAATAACCACCACTGCCAACCTGAGGTGGTACGCCCTGATATATGCCTGTACTCTTCATGATGCTTTAAACCTCCACCTCGTATGTATTTATTCAATTTATATATTTTTTTGCTCCTTATTGCACTCTCTGATTTCTACACTGTAATTAAAGTAATGAGGTTGAGGTGTAAGAAAGCTGCACTGACGTGAACCTTTGTGAGGAAGAAAAGCATCTTGAATCGTTTCCTTAATGTCCACTCGCGCTCTATTAACTCTGAAGAAAGTTTAAAGACCTCTGCTTCATTTACGATTTCCTCTGCATCTCATGAGTTGTCATTGCCCTTCCCCCCCCTCCATCTCTTTCTGACCTGACACCCAACCAAAATCAATTTGGAAGGCAAAAGAAGGGGCCGATGCTGCATTTCTAAATGCATTTCTAGTACATGTCCATCCCAGTTTGATCTAGCCTGGTCTGTAGCTAAGATGCCAGCATGCTGTAGTGCTTAGTGCAGTCTTCGTCAATATGGTGCCCTCCAGATGGTTTGGACTTTGCTACCATCAGCCCTTGCCAGCATGGTCAGTGGTTTGGAATCCTGGGAGTTTTAGTCAAAAACATTTTGAGGGCACTGGATTGAAGAAGGCTGGGTTAGTGTGTCAGACTAGGACTGGGGAGAAATGGGACCAGATGGGTTCAAATCCCCACTCAGCCATGAAGTCTACAGGGTAGCCTTGGTCTGGTCACTGTCCCTCATCCTATCCTACCTCAAAAGGTTGCTGTGTGGATAAAATGGAGGGAGGGAGAGAGGGAGAACCATGGACACCGCGCTGAGCTCCCTGCAGCAAAGGTAGAGTGTTGCTTTGCCTGTATCACAAGTGCCGCCATATACCAACCAGCCTTCAACATTGAGGTGTTAAACCTGTATCCTGGCTATCCCACTTTGGAATGCAGATGCTACACAACTGAACAATCCTCCACCAAAAAGCAAATTCCTGCACTTAAAAGCAAGCATTGTAGGGTGTTTGCTAGACTATCTACTTAAGTGGTTGATGGTTGATTGATTCACAAAGGCTGCAATCCTATACACACTTACCTATGGTAGGAGCACATGCTTTGCATGTAGAAGGTCCCATAGATTTCATAGATCATAGAGTTGGAAGGAGCCTACAAGGCTATCGAGTCCAACCCCCTGCTCAATGCAGGCAACTAGAGGAGGGGTCTCCCATCCAAGTAATAACCAGGCTTGACCCTGCTTAGCTTTCCACACTCAGACAAGCTGAGCCAGCGTAAGCCACAGGCCCAGGTTCAATTCCTGGCATCTCCGGTTAGGGCTAGGAAAGAATCCTGCCTGAAACCCTGGAGATCCGCTGTCAATCAGTGTCGACAATACTGGGCTAGATGGGCCGATGGTCTGACTCAGCATAAGGCAGCTTCCTATGTTCCTATGATGCAAGTGGGACTTACTTCTGAGTAAACATGCATAGGATTGCTCTGTTACTTAGAAAAAGCAAAACAACAACAACAACAACAAAAACCCTCTGCCTTTCCAGTATAAAAAGTCCTTATGACAGCTTATAATCAAGATAAAACAAATCTCAACAATAAAATATCACCACTGAGAAAAATGCCAACCCATACTAAAATAAATTAAAATGAAAAATACAAATTATAGAATCATAAAGTTGAAAGGTATTTTGAAGACCAGTCAGTCCAATCCCCTGCTCAACACAGGTTCAGACAACAATGCAGCAGAACCATTGATGTAAACCAATGCTTGAGATTTACAGAGTCCAGCTTCTCAGGCACATGGGTAGGGGGATATGCTAGGATTTCGTTTGGGGTGGGTGGGTGGAAATCCAATGGATTACCCAGACTCTACCCCCCAAACTCCATCTCACTTGTGTTCTCCGAAGTTGAGCTGGGGAAGCGACTTCCAGGTAGGGGTGACTGGTCAGTGATCCTCTGGGACCCAACCCAACTCTGGCTCGATGGATGCTGCTCATGTGCCCACCGCCCACTGATCTGGGCTGAAAGTGGGTGCACGCAGTGCTGCTCATTGGACTTCTGGGTTCCTGGCAGGCTGCTGTTTACATAGAAAATGCCTTAAGATATGTCAAAAGTGGCTGCAATGGGCTTTCTCCTGTGTTCCTCCCAAACTCTGGAATGCACTCCCTCTGGGGTTATGGCTGGTCCCCACTCTCTCTGCATTCAGGAAGGGGGTAAAGACCCATCATTTTAATTTGGTTTTTTTTTTACATTTTTGTTTTGTTTTTAAGGTTGTCTTTAATGGTTTGCTTTGTTCTTATTTCTGGTTATTGTCTTCTGAATTGCTGTAAACCACCTTGGTTGGTTCCAGGAAGGCAGGCTAGAAATGCAATGAATAAATAAATAAAATAAATAAATGTTGCAATGGTCACTAACCTGTATGGCTTTAAGGGAGATTAGACAAATTCAAGGAGGATAAGGCTACCAATGGCTAGTTGTCATGATGGCCATATATGACTTCCAGTCCTTGAGGCAGTATCCTCTCAGTACCACTTGCTGAGGAACATGACCGAGCGGGTACTATTGTGTTCATGCCCTGCTGGGGGCTTCCCATTCTAGGATCTCATTGGACACTGTGGGGACAGAATGCTGGACTAGATAGTCCTTTGGTTTGACACAGCAAGTACAGTAGCCACTTTCAAATTTCCAAAAAAGAGGACATGTATCACCAAAAAAGAGGATAAAAGAGGACACTGATTTGCATAAAATTTGCATATGCTAATTTATAGATAGATTGATAGAAAAGAACATGTAGAAATAAGGAGTATAATTCATATAGATATACAATGCATCTCATCATAGTGTGGAAGACGGACCAGGTGACCCGTGTGCCTTACTCAATCTTCTGTCCAGGTGCAGTTGATGATGGTCAGTTTGAAGGCCCAGCTCTTCCTCCTCTTGGCTCTTTATCTTTATACCAGACTTGGACTGGGCAGCTGTTCAGATAGGGTTTGCCTTCAAAATAGAGGACAGTCCTCCGGGAACCCTTCAAAAAGAGGACTGCCCTATGTAAAAGAGGACACCTGGCCACCCTACCAGCAGGGCTCTTCTTGTGATCTTCTCTTCACTGTCTTCGGGGGAGTTTAACTACACAACCTGGTCAGAAGTCATTGATATTTGCTGATCTGGAGCGAAGCTTACAGCAAGAAAGAAGAAGGATGCACTGAAACAGAACCTGTTACCTTTGAAACAGCAGCTAAGCAACTGGCTATGCGCAAATGGTTGGGCAAATGCAGGGTGCCATGGGTTGGCCTTGATATGTTGGCATCATCATCATCATCATCATCATCATCATCATCATCCAACACCTTAAAGAGAAGCATTAGGCAAGGCAGCTATGGCCACAGTTCCCACTCAGACACATTGGAGATAAACTGTAGGGGTGGGCAATCTGCCCACCACCCGATGCGCTGGGCACTTGGCGAGCGCTGCCACCATGCCTGCCGAGCCAGGCCAAAAGTGAGCGCCAGCCGAGGTGCTCACCAGACTTCTGGGTTCCCGATGCCACATTTTTTTACGTAGGAAATGACGTAAGATACATTAACAGCGGCCACCATTTGCGTTACTTGCGCAAATCGCTGCCATTGTTAACATATCTTATGCCATTTTCTATGTAAAAAACATGGTACCAGGAACCCAGAAGTCACTTCCCTGGCTCAGCTCGTGAGAATGCGAGTCGAGCTGAGGCAGCAGGTAGGCTGAGCAGAGCTCGGGGGGGGGGGGGGTCAAGCCTGGCGAGTTTGCTGGACTTCCACCACCACCCCGGCACATCCCTAAGATGAAGTATACGATGGTGGCATACTGGGCTCAAATAGTATCAGTTTGCTGAATCTAGGGATGGGCAACACTAAAGAACTCAACCTGCTTGCACTCGGTGGACTTCGGTGCACCTTGCCGACTCAATAGCCGAAAGCGGGCCAGGTTGGGGTGCTTTTTTGGTAGCTTCTGCTTTTAAAGGGGGGCATGTTTCATGCCCCCCCCAAAAAAGGCAGGGATATTTGCATAAAATACAAATCGTGGCCGTATTTTTGTGCAAGTTTCTCTGCCTTAACACCCCCCCCCCGAAAGCAGATCGTGGCCCATTTTAAAAGCAGAAGACCATGTGCTGGCTCTACTCAGATCAGATCAAGTCAGTGCCAGCTCTGGGTACATGGGCCAGAATCTGGGGGGACCAAGCTGGGCCAATCCACTGGATTTTGACCCCCCCCAAGGGGATTCCTTTCACATCCCTAGCTGTGAAAGAGCCAGTGTGGCGTAGTGGTGAGAGTGTTGGACTGGGACTCAGGAGATCCGGGTTCTAGTCCCCGCTCGGCCATGAAACTCACCGGGTGACTTTGGGCCAGTCACTGACTCTCAGCCTAACCTACCTCATAGGGTTGTTGTGAGGAAAAAATGGAGAGGAGGAAGATTATGTAAGCCGCCTTGGGTTCCTTGCAGGAAAAAAGACGGGGTATAAATATAAATAAATAAATAAATAGCTGGAGCTGTGCTGCTTTCCTATCAAACTGGTGCTGTCTCAGGCCATAGATATGCCACTTAGCGGTGCAGGTCACAAATCTGTAGAAAGAAAAGCTGTGGGCAATAATTCCTTCTCTGGCCATTCACTTCAGAAAGAGAGAGAGAGAGCCATTTTGCAGGAAAATAAACCTGTCTTATCTTTGTGACTGCCATAACCCCTTGAATGTTAATTGCCAGTCATGCTCCACAGGAGACTGCAGGGGAAGGTCTCAAAGCTGTGTAGGACACATGAAAAAGAGGAGGGGAGGGTGGGAGATGGAAGGCAATGAGATGGAGTGAAGAAAGAGGGAACGTGGCTGCTAATCGGAAAAGAAAAGGGAAACCCAGTGCAAAGCCAGCCTCTGAGATCCTGGGAGAGTTTCTCTAATGGTCTCTGCAAGTCATTATTTCCTTTACATGTTCTCATCCCTCTGACAAAGGGAACGCATAAATCACTTCTCCTTGTCCCAGTTTGACCCTGCAATCTCTGAAAGATAATGAGGAGCTGCGCCAATCTCTCCCACCCCTCCGCTGCCAAGATTCATATCAAAGGACATTAATTCTCCGCTATAACATCTCTATTTATTAAATGCAAATGCCCCCTGATCCTTCCCCGAAATATGCTCGGTGGGCTCCTTTGCACTCTGTGTGTCTGAAATTTCCTCAGAACTAGGTAAAATTGGTGCTCTCGATCTCTCATAAGTTGGAGGATGCCCCAATGAGGGACAATCTGTCCTCCTCTTGAGGAAGATTTCCCTACATGGGCTGGGGGGGTGAGCTTGCAGATGGACTGTGACTGGCTTTGCAGCACATGTGTTTCGCCACATGGGTTGGATTTATTTTATCCTGCAGCACACATTCAGAAAAAGGGTGATATCCAGCACCACCCATCTCTAAGCACAGATAACTAGCAATTCTGATTATTTGGCTTCAGCTTGGAATAGAATCATAGAATCATAGAAAAGTAGAGTTGGAAGGGGCCTACAAGGCCATCGAGTCCAACCCCCTGCTCAATGCAGGAATCCAGGTCAAACTCCTCCTGCACGTAGCCCTCCAAGGTGCCTCGAATACTGCAATGGCAGCATCCCAGGCACCAAGGATCTAGGGAAATGTAGTTTTCCAGGGCACTTGCACTCTGGAAACTATACATCCCAGGGCTCCTCATGACACTGACAGGAACATGCTCAACATACATGAGAAGTGTCTGGACACTGAGTATCCAGTGCCTGCTGCATAGTCTGATTTTTGGCTACGTTCCCATCTGCACATTGATCCCAGAGGTGTGGATCAGGTAGGTTGTTGTCACTGGAATTTGCAAAGATCGTATTCCTCAAGCATCCCTAATGATGAGTAGCTGGCCCTCAAGAGAGGAAAACCTGAATCACGGGCCAGCTAATGAATTCTTTGCGGCCCTCTTCTCCAGATATCCCCACCAGCATATCCTGCTTGTTCTCAAGGTGTTCTGTTCTAATGAAAACAAGGTCACGCTCGCTCAGCAGCTGATGGACACAAAAGGAAAGGGTGGAAGCAATGCAGTCATGATGTAGGTTCTTTTTTCAGACATCCTTAATGGAATACAGATTCTCAGCATTGCTGAAAGAGCTTATGCTTGAACAGCAAGGAGATAATTTGTCCATTATCAGGCAGAGCAGAGGAATCGGATGCCCCATCAGTGCAAGCATTTTTGTCCTCAATGGAGTAGCGATAAACAAGCAAGGTCCCAATGAAGGCTGAGGCATAGTTAGAAACATGGCCACCAGTCAACATCTTTCTGCACTTGGCAGATATGGCCTAGATAGTCACTGCATCTGAAGATGACACACGGATTCACTGGCTACCAGTGGTCATGATGTTCATGGAGGAGGGTCCTGTTACTTGATCCTCCCAAAATGAATGAGAAGCAAAGGCCATCTTTTAGGGCCCAATCCTTTTCATGATTAGACAGAAAAAAAGGCCTACAACTCCCAGCATTCTCCACCCAGCATCCTGGAAGTTGTAGGTCTTTTTTCTGTCTAAATATGCATAGGACTACAGCCTTAATTAGGGATCAGTGGATCCCACCCCCATTCCGTTCATTTATGGCACTGCGCTATATACGCCACTCTTCTTGAGTTCCAGCATATCTGGAGGGGGAGAATGGAGACGAATGCACTAGCTCCACTCACTGTGTTGCATCTGTGTCCATCCCATAGAATCATAGAATAGTAGAGTTGGAAGGGGCCCATATAAGGCCATCGAGTCCAACCCCCTGCTCAATGTAGGAACCCAAGTCAAAGCATCCCTGACAGACGGCTGTCCAGCTGCACCTTGAATGCCTCCAGCGTGGGTACCTCCCCTAGGTAGTTGATTCCATTGGCATATTGCTCTGACAGTCAGGAAGTTTTTCCTGATGTCCAGGAAGAATCTGGCTTCCTGTAACTTGAGCCCATTATTCCGTGTCCTGCAATCTGGGATGATTGCGAAGAGATCCTGGCCCTCCTCTGTGTGACAACCTTTCAAGTACCTGAAGAGCACTATCACATCTCCCCGCAGTCTCCTCTTCTGAAGGCTAAACATGCGCAGTTCGTTCAGTCTCTCCTCATGGATCTTTGTTTCCATTCTACCAATCATCTTTGTTGCCCTCCTCTGAACCCTTTCTAGTTTGTCTACATCCTTCTTAAAGTGTGGTGCCCAGAACTAGACACAGTTCTCAAGATGAGTCCTAACCAGTGTTGAGTAGAGGCCAGCCCCAAAAAGTTGGGAAGGCAAATGCCTGCAGCAGGAAGCTGTATCTACTCATGGAGCCTCCTCACACAATTTTGAACCCTGATCTCCTCCTCCTCCTCCTCCTCCTCCTCCTCCTCCTCCTCCTCCTCCTCCTCCTCCTCCCCCCCTCTCCTATCAGAGGTTTAGAGGATTCTAAATTGCTTGGGGAGCCTCCACAACTAGAGAAGGCTCTTCCTTGCAGAAGTTCACCTTCCCAACACATGGAAGGCAATGAAGAAAGTGAGGAAGAGGCAGGGCCAATGGGCTCATCCATGCTTTTCCCCTCATGAGATGCAAATCCATGGGGAGAGGGGCACCTGAGTAGGGTTTAGCAGAACTGCTAAAGTAAGTCAGTTCTGGAGTTAAATCAGGAGGAGCTTGCTACAGCTATTTCTTCATATCCCACATTCCTTCAAAAAGCTCCAAGTGGCAGAAAATATAGTCATTTCCCTCCACCCATGGTTGTGATTCTCACAACAATCCTGTGAGGTAGGCCAGGCTGAGAGATAACGAGTGGCCCAAGGTCACCCAGTGTGCTTCATGACTGAGTGGGGATTTGAACAGGGGTCTCATCCAACGCTAACAACTCCATCACCCAGGCTCTCAAGTGTGAGCCAGTTTCTGTTCCTTCAGTTCATTTACATAGTCTCTCTGATATCCATGCACACATGCTCATTGATAAGACACTGCAGATAAAGCAGTCTTTATATGATTGCATCAATATTTGGATGGAGTTAAAATTGAATAATATGAAATTAAGAAATGCCCAAATTACAATTTAATTTCTCGTATGGTGATGTGAAACAACCTTCTTCTTCCTCCTCCTTCCTCTTCCTCGATGATGATGATGATGATGATGATGATGATGGTGATGATGATAGCAAGAACAACACCATCAGTGTACATGGGTTGCACAAGCAAAGAAGACAGATCTGAGTGCTCAAAAGCTTACAATCTAACTTTGAGAATGTCTCTCACCTCTAGTGGCAGCATCTTTCCATTGCCTCAATGAATCATGCGCTACCTCATAATGTGGAAACAGCAAACATTAATAAGGCGCATGACAAGCTTGGTGAGTCAACCAAAGCGAGTGCATCTGTCACCAAGGGGCAGGTGGCCAGCTCCTTTCCTCCAGGGAAAGGCAGTTGAATAATAGCATAGCAAAGGTAAAACAGTTTCCACAGAGCTCCCTTGCCAAATTCAGTCAGGTCAGGTGAGCTGCGAAGAAAGGGATCCAAAATTAAAACTATACGGTGCCAAACATGCCACTTGAATACAAATTCCCTCTTGTAAGAGGTGTGTGCGCGTGCGGCAGGCGGGAGCTATTATGAAAAAGGCATCGGTCTATGCTTGAGATGAAAACAATGCTGAGGCTACGGGGAGATAATGTGGTTTCTGTAGCCTTTAGGTTGCAAAACCAGCGGTGATGAAGAACATGAAATTGTCTCCTTCCCAGATAGGGATTTGGGTGGTGAGACAAGGTAAAAAAATGTGCATGTGTGTTGCAGTTGATAAACAAAGGAAAATAATAAATTACCTCTCCCCTCCTACCATGTAACAGTTTTGAGGTTAAAACCTCTACCCTTGAAATGAGACCAGAATGGCAGCCGCCCCCAGTTCACCCACATGTTTTGTGAACTGCCCAGAGAGGTTTGGCTCTTGGGCAGTTGAGAAACGTAATAAATAAACAGATAAATAAATGAAATGTGAATGTGGTGGCAAATTGACAATGGTTGTTTTGGTCCACCCAGTGTTGTGATTGTCACCCAAAGTCTTTTGTTTTTACCTCAGCTGAACCCCGGTCCTTTGCTTTACAGCTTCATTTGTGGTCTGTGAAACTACCCCCCTCCCCTTCTTTTATCAATTCTTGAGGGATGCCTCTCAGTCAGAAGTGACAAGTTCAGCCATTGTTCAGGGGGCAGGAGGAAGGGAGTTCATCCTCTCTCTCTCTCTCTCTCTCTCTCTCTCTCTCTCTCTCTCTCTCTGACTGGGTTCCGACAACATGATAATGCATACTCAAAGGTTGAGTATGGGTTGAGTGCGTGGGTTGTTGTGGAACCGCGGGTTACTGTCTTGTCTGAACCCAGCTGTGCTAACAAGCCACGGTTTGTTAACCAGGAAAAAAACCCATGAAGAGAACTTACGGTTTGTTGTTGGGTTGTTCACCATGGCTTGTTAACTCAGCTGGGTTCAGACAACACAATAACTCATGTTTCATCAACAACAACCCATGGTTCAATGACAACCCACACTCAACCCATACTCAACCCTTGAGTGTGGGTTATTGTGTTGTATGAACCCTCTTTCTCTCTCTCTCTCTCTCTCTCTCTCCCTCCCAGCTGAGATTTGTAACACACAAGTGCCAGAGATGGGTGATTGGGTGATTCCCTAGTAGGTGGCTACCAGGAGGAGGGCCTTTTCTGCTGTGGCACCCCGGTTATGGAATGAGCTCCCCAAAGAGGTTTGCCTGGCGCCTACTTTGCATTCTTTCTGGTGCCAGGTGAAGACCTTTCTGTTCTCCCAGGCATTTTAATCATTTTAATCATCTTAATCATTTTAATCTTGTAATTGTTTTTAATTCTGTTATTGTAACTGCTGCTGCTAGCTCTGCTGTATGTTTTTAATCTGTGGTTTTAAATTTTATTTTTTATAATGTATTTTATGGTTTTAACGGTTGTGAACTGCCCAGAGAGCTTTGGCTATTGGGCGGTATAAAATGTATTAAATATAAATAAATAAATAAATAAAGAAAGAAAGAAAGAAAGAAAGAAAGAAATTTCCCTCTCTTCCAGAGCACTGATAGAACACACACACACACACACACACCTTATACATAGATGCATTTCCCACTCATGCACAGAAGCAGTCATTAAGATTTTGGTAATACAAATGAGGCCTACAACAAAATATTGCAGGATTCCACCCAGCCAGTTGGCCAGCCAGTCACACCCACTTCCAGGATGCTCCATTCCATTCCTCCCTCCCTCCCGCCAACACTCAGTGAACATTTTGTGCCCGCTGAGCATTCTAAATCCTTATTGAGCTGCTTCTTCTACCCTTAAGGTTTTCCTCCTTAAAGACTTTGTTTGTTGTTGTTGTTGTTGTTGTTGTTGTTGTTACTTTTGCAAGCCTTGGGTGTTCCGTCAGACCTGCTGATTCCTCCCTCTTGAGCAGGGATGGGACCATTTTAGCCACATAAAGATCCAAACTCAGAGAAAGAGTTCACTATTCATATATAGGATGGAAATGTATTCAAATTTAATCCATTATTCAATCTGTGATTCATTTAGAAGACATACGATTAAACAACTGGGAATTCTTGAATCGGTGTGCAGCTTTGTTTTTTTCATCACCTCAGGATACCAGCTTCCTCAAAGGGAAGAAAAATGAAGAAAAAAGACAGGCCTGTGGATCTGATGTCCTCCCATCCTAAGACCTTGCCACCCAAAGGTGGCAAACACCCATTTATCTCTTGTGCACCTTCTGTTTCTGAGCCACTCAGTCACATGACCTCCATTTGAACATTCTGCATAATATTTCACACCCGGGTATGTAGAACTGTTCCCTTCTGCTCTATTGTAAGTTGCTTTCTTCTGATGGTTGGCTGATCCTCTTCTTTCAAAGAATTCCGTAGGGACACAAAAACAACTTTTCAGAAACATCGGTGTCCATGTGCAATTTCACAAACCAATGATTATTATTTTAAAAGCATCCCTGCCAGTAGCTGGGCACCTCCTCCCTTGGAGGGCAGGGGGTCTATAAAATCAATGGAGATGCATTCTCTAGGCTGCACCGAAATGACCGAGTAAGCAGGGACTGGTAGCCCTCCTGGCATTTTAATATTAAAACACATTCTGCAAGCACACAGCACCAACTAGAGCAGCACAGCTGAGTGTCATCAAACACATCAACAACCGCTTCTCTCACCCCCTTCCATGCGCCATTCTTGGTGAAGAGGAATGCACATCAACAGAGCCCCTTCCCAGTTTCTCCAGCATGAGATGTAAACATTCAGATAGCGCACATTCAGAACGGAAAACAATGAACCAGAGAGCAGAAAGGAATTGTGTGCGAGAGAAAGAGGAGGTGGGAGTCTCTCTCCAGTGTATTCTCATAGCTTGAACTTGCTTACAACAATCTGAATTCATATTTCCCCCTAATTGGAATATATTTCAGCATCCCCCCATTCTAGGGATTTACAAGGTGGAAAAGCATAACAAGTACTTCTTCCGGTACATTGCTACTGAACATTATTCCATCAGCATGCATCAGCAAGACTTAAGCTTTTTAATATGTCCCTCAAAGGCAGTGGCGGGCAATGCTGGGCCCCCAAGGGACACATCTGGTGCTAGGTGGTGGATTGGGGGCTGCACCCACATGCAGGCAGGTGCTCACATGCCACATACATAGTGTAGCCAAGTCTGAGTGGCTATGTGGAATTGGTCACAACCAGGGATGGGGACTCGGACTCAAGGACTCGACTCGTGAGTCGGACTGAGTCCCCCCTTTGACTCGACTCGGACTCGAGTCCCAATATTTTAATGGGACTCGAGACTCAACTCGGGACTCGAGACCAAGGACTCGTCAACATCCCTGGGCTGTTGACGAGTCTTCTGGCTGTGCCAGAAGGAGCGTGATCACCGGTGAAGAGCACATGGAAGCGAGGCGCGCTGCTGCTCGGCCACTATGGACAGCTACCAGGAGCGCAGCCCCAACGATGTGTTGAGATTTATTTTGACTGATGTGTTGTTGTGTGAGGTTAGGGTTAGGGTCAGACATTTTGGGTTTGGCTGCCTCTGCCTGCCTGTTTGGGGTTCCCAGCCTCCTCTGCCTGCCTGGTCTCTTCTAGATCCTGTTCAGCAGTTGAATTGTCCAAGACAAAGGCCTCTGCCTGCCTGCTTTGGGGTTCCCAGCCTCCTCTGCCTGCCTGGTCTCTTCTTGACCTGTTCAGCAGTTGAATTGTCCAAGACAAAGGCCTCTGCCTGCCTGCTTTGGGGTTCCCTGCCTCCTCTGCCTGCCTGGTTATTTTGGGTTTGTCTGCCTGGTCTGTTCTTGCCAAAATCAGTTGCAGAGTTTTGAAATAAAAAAGCACACTTGTGCCTAGAATTTATTTAAGCCACACATCTGAAGTAGCCTTATTTTGTTGGGGGGAAACCCCATTGATTTTAATAGGGACTCGTGGAGTCAGTTTTGGGAGTGACTCAGGACTCGTGACTCATGAGTCACCATTTTGGACCAAGGACTCGGACTCGAGACTCGGGTCCAAAGACTCGTGACTCGACTCGTGACTCGAGACCAAGGACTCTTCAACATCCCTGGTCACAACAAAGCTAATTCAGAGTGAGGGCAGGAAGCAGTGGCTATATGGTGTTGCGATATCATCACACTGACGACCGAATCACCCAGTGTGGAAGGGAGCACATCATTAGAAAGAAGCCTCTGCTCTTTTTAAGTATGAGGACAGCTTCCTAGAGATGCAGTGAACAGATGCAAAAAATAAATAAATAAATAGAAATGGGGTGTGTGTGTGCCAAGTTCAGGCACCCTGAAAGTCACCCTTTTACACTGAACATCTTGACATGTGAACACCGGGTATATTCCTAGTCACTTCCCTGGCTGTACCTGGGATATGTCACAAGTTCTTTTGATATATCATCATAATTGCACATATCAGAAACATGCACACCCCACTTCACAGTACATGCTGAATCTGCATGCATTGAACCCCTTGGCGGCCCTTTGATGCTGACAGGGCTGGATTAAGAGCATTATGGGCCTGGTGCTGAGGAGGGCGCGCGGCTGAAGAGGGCGCAGAAACGCTGCGCTCCTCTTCGCTGCCGCTGCGCTGCCCCCGCGCCGCCCCCGCCAGGCCTCTGCCTCGCCACCCTCCCTCCCGCCCGCCCGCCCGCCGCCGCCGCGCCCTCCCATCCCGCTTGCCACTGCGCCTCCGCCCGCCCTCCCGCTCGCTGCCGCTGCGCCTCCCGCCGACGCAGCCATCACCACCACCCCCGACCCCCCCGCCACCTACCTTCTCCGCATCGTGTCGCTTCCGGAGCCCCGCCCACATTGTTTTGGCGGGAGGAACCAGGGCAACAGGGCTTAAACAGCCCTGTTGCCATGGTTTCCCCGGCAAAAAACAGCGCGGGGGTCCCGTCGCGTCACTTCCTCCTGCTCCTCGGTGGCGGCAGCGGCGGCAGCAGCAGCAGCCAGGGCGGGGGGAAGGTAGGTTGGTGGTGGCGGCGCAGGTTTTTTTTTTTTTGCAGAGCAGGGCTGCTTTGGAGGGGGGGGTGCTAATTATTATTTCGCCTGGGGCGCCAAACTGCCCTGCAACGGTCCTGATTGTGGGCCTATTTTGGGGTAGGGGCCTGGAGCTGCAGCTCCAATAGCCCCTATCTTAATCCGGCCCTGGATGCTGACATGCTGGCATCGCATGCCGCTGGAGTCCCGGCCTACAAGAATAGGCAGTTACCCCTGTTTGCTACATCTCTCCATCTATCTTCATTTAAAGCCATTGGCCCCTGCACTTTTCCGCACAAGACTGACTAGGCCTGTCATATCCACCTGCTGTTCGTGTAAAAACAATAATCATAAAAAAGGAGGTTAGGAACAGTTCATCGGCTCCAGTTGCCAATAACAGCTAGGGAGCTGGTGCTGCTGTAGGATCGTCGGAGAGCCAGCTTACCAGGCGGAATTGTTGGTCTTGTATCAGGTATTCATCTCCCAGCAGGAGTCCACACCTGGTATTTTCAAAGTAAGCAAAACTATATTGGCAGCCATCTCGAGCAGCGGTCACAAAGGAAGCTTGTCAGCTTTTGCCTGTGATTGCTTCCTAAGATCTGTATAAAGAAGATACAGGACACAGTATATATAGATGGGACTCAATTTAATTAACTGCATGTTTGCTCTGCAACGTGTTCAAGCCAACCATCCTTAACTCAGTGTGAGTTTGTTCGCTGCCAAAGGGGTATAGGAGGAGGCAGCCTCACCTGCTGTTCACCTTGTGAGGTCACCCTGGCCCTGTGAACCAGATCAGTGATATAACTGGCCTTGGCTCTTTTCTGCCCAGCCATTGTCATTATCCACTGACCCAACAGGTTTTAGTTTCAAGGGCCCAGTGGGGAAGAGGTTGGTTTGGGTAGTCCTCCAGTCACCACTCCAATGACTTCATGCGCCCATAAATGTCTCCTTCCAGTCAACCCACACCGAACCTGCCAGTTGTGACCTATTCATTTATTTATTTATTTACTTATTTTATTTACAGTGCTTCTATGCTGTTCTGTAATCAACAGTTTATCTGGGCAGCTTATGACAAATGGTTAAATATATGGCAAACAAATTGAGGCCAAATAATAAAAAAAAAACCAATTCTTTGAATCCATTCCACACAATGTGAAGGTACAACATTGATGAAAAGTGTGTCTTTGTGTGTGTGTGGGGAGCAATGTAGGAGTGAGATGAACCAATAAGTAAATAAAGAATCCTACCCTGACCAGAGGGATCCGGTAATCTTGCACTGTTGTAAGTTGGGAGACAGGCAGGGTGCCACTGCAGCTAGGATTCTTTCCGGATGTTTTCCCCTGCATGTTTTCTCAGAAGTAAGAAGTAGTTGTGATTTGGATTTAGGGACCTATGACCCATTCAGCAATCCTGACTGCTAGACAAGGAGGTTGATATCCATGGAGAGGAGTGGGCATACATTGGCTCTCTATTCAACCATCCACTCAAAAGCTGAAACAATGGTAGTGCAAGCCACTCGTCTTAGAGGTAGCAACACTGAACTTGTGCAGACTTGCGCATTAATGTCCTTCCATGCATGTAAATGTATTGTCTTATATGATGGGGATAAATAATGCATACCGTTTGTGCATTTATGTCCTGGAATGGGCTACGAATGCAATTTAAAAAACAAGGTATTCAAATGTTGAGCAAACAGATGGAGGGGTGGAGTATCAAAGATACTCCTCCACCATTTGGTCTAGTGCAGGGCTCTCCAACCTTGGGTCCCCAGATGTTCATAGATTTCATAGATCATAGAGTTGGAACGGGCCTACAAGGCCATTGAGTCCAACCCCCTGCTCAATCCACGAAACTAGAGGAGGGGTCTTCCATCCAAGTAATGACCAGGCCTGACCCTGCTTAGCTTTCCACGCTCAGACAAGCTGAGCCAGTGTGAGACATAGGCCTGGTCTTGGTGTCCACTGAACTACAGCTCACAGAATCCCTTGCCATTAGCCATGCTGGCTGAGTATGCTGGGATCTGTAGGCCAGCAACATCTGGGGACCCAAGGTTGGAGACCCCTGGTCTAGTGCCATTTCTGTGTCCCAGTATGTGGCTCTTAAGAAAATGACCACCAGGTGCATCACAGAGAAGTCTATGATACACAACTTCATATGTGTAACCGTGGTACTCCCTGATATATTGCAGGGGGTGAGGATTAATTTTGGAAGGAGGGGTTTGCTTCTTGGCCCCAATTTGAAGCAGCATGAATTGTCCCTCAGGTATGTCTTTACGGGGGAAACCTACAGTTGTTCCCAGGCCAATGTTTGGAGAGGATATAAATATCATCTTGCTCCTGATCTAATGGAGTTTAGCGCTTTGCTCATGTTTTTGCTAAGTGCCGAAGAAGCGTTAATTAATCAAATGTCACACTTCACCAGCTTAGCTCTGCTTCTCTGTTGTGCCACCACAGTGGCGGTGACCTGTTAATAAACCCTTTTCTGCAGTCAGGCCTCATGGGTGTGTTTTTTGTTTTTGTTTTAATTCGTCTATACCTGCAATGTGTGCTCACTTTTTGACAAGCTTGAGAAAACAAGCACTTAATTCAGGAAATGATTTTCACACCCTCTGCTGTTTGTCACTCTTCCCACAACAACACCTATGTTATGTTTCCCCCCTAGGTCACATGGCCTTAGTGACACTGAGGATTTTGGCTCGATGTGGCAGCTTGCTTACTTTTGAAAAGGATGGGGGAGAAATGTGTTCAGTTTGCATTTTAAACTGAATTCACTTTGAACTTTTGAACCGATACACTAAAACTGAAACTTCAAAATCCACACTTCTTCAACTTACTTCATCTCCAATTAAACAATCATAGAATCATAGAAAAGTAGAGTTGGAAGGGGCCTACAAGGCCATTGAGTCCAACCCCCTGCTCAATGCAGGAATCCAGGTCAAAGCATCCCAGACAGATGGCTGTCCAGCTGCACCTTGAATGCCTCCAGAGTGGGAGATCCCACCACCTTCCTAGGTAGTTGATTCCATTGTCTTATTGCTCTGACAGTCAGGACATTTTTCCTGATGTTTAGGTGGAATCTGGGTTCCTGTAACTTGAGCCCATTATTCTGTGTCCTGCAAACTGGGATGATGGAGATCCTGGCCCTCCTCTGTGTGACAACCCTTCAAGTACTGGAAGAGTGCTATCATATCTCCCCTCAGTTTCCTCTTCTGAAGGCTAAACATGCCCAGTTCTTTCAGTCTCTCCTCATAGGGCCTTGTTTCCAGTCCCTTTATCATCCTTGTTGCCCTCCTCTGAACCCTCTCCAGTTTGTATACATTCTTCTGAATGCATACAGAAATCTTTTTATTCGGGGGAAGTGCACAGAGAAAAGTGTATATGAGTGAAAATAACATTCAAAATGTATTGTATTAGGACATATATATATATATATATATATAGTAAAGATGTGTATATTAGGAAAAAGTGCATACAAAAATGTGTTCTGTTTGTTTGTTTGTTTGTTTGTTTGTTTGCACAGTCTTCTCAAATTTGGTTCTGCCCAAGGTTTAGTCAACTCACAGAAATAAGGTGGATGACTTTTTGCAGGCACTGAGACAAGCTGGTCTTCAGGACCTTATTTCCCTGGATACAAAAATGTGTGTTTTAGGAGAATGCAAACAAAAATGTATACCAATGTTCTAGTGAATTAAAAACAAAAAAAGATCTTAAAATTCTGGAGGAACCGAACTTAAGACAGGAAAAATGGGAAACTGAGAGAAGCCAATATTGATAGATTCATCCATCCCTGCCTTGTGGTTTGCAATGCTTAGTTAGAATTGAGGAAGGGGAACACTGGAGAAAAGGGGAGGACTAAAGGATTACCTTCTCCCACATTAAGCTCTCTGGAATGTAAGAGCTTCCTCTGAGGCCCTGCTTTGTGTCTGCAGATCATTTGAAATATGGCAGGAGTTATCTGGAACAGGGCCTTTTCAGAAGTGGCACAGGTTCTTCGGAACTTCCTGCCTCCTCTCAGGCTAAAGATGTGTAAATTTCAGAGAGTTTGCAGTAGGAATGGATGAATCAATCTGTTTCCATGTCAGTTTCAACTGTGTTCATTAATAACTGTGTTCTGTCCTGTTTCTTTACCCATCTGCCAATTAAAAACACACCACACTTGCATATGGATAAAAATTCTTTTTTTCACAAAATACTCATATATATTTTTTTTGTAAGCATTTTATCCTAAAATACACATTTTGGTACATTTTCTGAGCAGATAACTGTATCAGGGAAGTATACTTTATATTTTAATGGTTGTTTTTCATAAGGATTTGATGTTAGCCACCTTGTGGACCCTGTTGGCCCAAAACAGGGAGAACCAACCTGCTGCAGTGGTTAGAATGTTGGACAAAGACTAGGGAGACCTGAGTTCAAATCACCACTTGGCCATGAAGCTCACTCGGTGGCCTTGAGCCAGACACATTGCTCAACCTAACCTACCTCACAAGGTTTTTCTGAGGGTTAAAGTATGGAAAGAACTTTGTATCCCACCCTGAGCTCCTTGTAGAGTGGGATCTAAGCAGCTCCCCCACGAGTTTCAAATAGTAGGCTCGGTGGGCAGCAACAAGGGGGAGGGCCTTTTCTGTGGTAGCCCCCCACCTCTGGAACAAGCTCCCTCCTGAGGCCCGTCTAGCGCCAACTCTACAATCTTTTCGGTTCCAGGTTAAGACTGCCCTCTATATTGAGGCTTTTAACTCTAAATAGTGCATGGTGGGATGGTTACTTTTTAATCGATCTCCTTGCATTTCTTGTCTTATCTATGTATGTCATTTTTAAATCTGGTTTTTAAATTTTGTATAATGTTTTTATTGTATATTGTATTGTGTTTTTTTATGGATTGTTGTGAATCACTCAGAGAGCTTCAGCTGTTGGGCGGTATATTATTATTATTATTATTAATAATAATAATAATAATAATAATAATAATTGCACAACACTCATTGCCTGGCCCTTGTGATATCAAGAAGTCACCTCAGTTTTTCAGGTTTAAAGCTGCTTTAAAAAAAATAAATAAAGCACCAATCAAACATTTAACTGGCGAACAAGTCAGTTGGGAGGGAGGACACCCCCACCCCCAGCATTGAGGAGGGATTTGGCGGCAAGTATATGTGGTTGTCTGAGGAGCAAAGATGGGGAGGAACTGAGTTCACACTGCATGTGAACTAGCAATTGAGTGAGGGCATCTTCACTGGATTCTCTCTTCCCCTGAAAATCAGAGCATTTTGAGAATTTGTCTACTCCCTTGTAGCCCCTTTTTAGTCAACTGTACCATTGCAATCCTTGCTTGTGTGCAATTGTTCATTCTGCATTTTTCAATCTCCTTAGTATTTTTTTTTAACTCTTCGTTCATCTATGATGCAGCATTCATTCTATTGGCCAATAATCAATATAGTGATTCAAGTACAGAGTAATCACTATAATTAGCTCCCAACAATAATGAATGATTCCTGAATCATACGCCATTCCGCGCCTGGTATCTGGCAGCTGTAAAAGCTTACTGGCCTTAAGATGGCAGCCCATTTTGGAGGTTTGTGACATTTTAAAAACATTACTTTTCAGCAAATTCACCTTCATCAGTGTGGGAATCTGACTCTGGATTCATCTAAATTAACAGTGTCAGTGAACAGGAGTTGATGCTGACGGCCACAGATGAAAGAAGGAAAGAGAGTGATGTGGAAATGTATCCTCTCCTTGCCACTGCAAATTCCACCCCATCAACAGGGCACACAATCCCTTCTGTCTTTGGGCAATTTGTGCTGACAATTAAACTCCTAATTAATTCCATGTCATGACCTCACCTTAACCAATGGTAATAGAGAGAGTGCAGACTTTCTGCAGCAGTCAATAGTCTGCATGCCCAGCATCAGCACCCAGCATCCTCAGGCAGCCACCAGAGTCTGTCAGTAACAGCTGCCCTGAGGCCTTTTTGTTGTTGTTGTTTCGTGTGCCCTTAACAGCACCTGGTGGCCGCCATCTTTGATTTTCACAATGCCCCAGAAGACGAGTCTGCTTCCAGGGCATTGTGTGCATGTCTGTGGGCAATGGTCACCACCACAAAAACTGGTGCCCCACCATGAATTTGTACTGATGAACATTGATGTTGCCATGCAAGTCTGGACAATGACCCCTGGCACCAAAGTAAATCCATTGGCCCTGAAGAACCCTAGGGAGGCCCACCACTCTAGTGGGGAGTTCACCAAATGCACTTTCTGAGGACTCCCTCTACTCTGGAGCTCATCGTGAGTTCTCCATGTTTCTGTGAGCATTTTTTGTGTGTTTTTGAAAGACAAAAATGAATGACTGCTTTTCAAGCAAACTTTCCTCTTCTCTGCTTAATTTCTCCATCTCATTCATAGCTCTATAACCAGAGAGCCCTAAAATGGTATACTTGAGGTAGTTAAGGGGATTGAATGTGGATTTAGAAAATAAATGGGGCTTCTGTATAATGAGCTCAAGGTCCAATCGGGATTCTAGCCAAACAGCTTGCAATGCAAACACCTCATTGCCCAGGTCTCTCTCCTTCACAAACACCCGACTCGATTCAAAATTTCACCCCTGTGGAGGTTTCTGCAAACACACACTCCCTCCTATTGTGCCCAGAAGGTCAATTATAGCAGGAAGAAAATTCATTGCATATTAAAATCAATATTAATTGCAGCGTACTTCGAAAAAGGCCCGTGTTAGGTAACGTTTGAGGTCTGAAATGAATAGCGCTTGTCAAGTCAGCAAGTGACTTTGGTGCACTCGTTTTCGTTAGCACATACCTGGACTCTTGTCTGTGCCCTTTTTTTTGCATTTCAATGCTTTGCTGTCAGTTTCATTCCATTTATTTTGGCAACTCGACCTGAAAACACAATGACTTGTAAGAAAACCCCATTGATATCCTAGAGAAACGGACTTCCATGCAAATGCGTCTAGGATGACAACGACCAGTGGGCACTCCATGCATGTTACAATCTTGTAGCGTGTATTATCTCAGTATACACTTACCTCACCCCAGGGTAAATGTAAAATGATCCCAGAGTGCTGGTGCCGTTTTGTTCTCCTCTTGGAATGATTTCATGCAATTGTACTCCTGTGGTAAATATTATGCTACTTGGGTTTCTCCTCCCCCTCCCATTGTGCTATAATTACTCCACTTCTCCACTTTTGCGCAAAGCAATTGCCCTCTCATTCACATTGGTTACTCCTTCCACATTCACTTCAGGAACTAGGGACAGAAGGGTTTCCTCTGGTTCACTTTGCCCCGCATTCCACTCCTTTTTAAATTCTGGTTCATTCCTACTAGGAATGTAGGAAGCTCCCTTATACTGAGTAAGACCATTGGCCGATCTCTCTTAGTTTTGTCTACACCACATGTGAGCAACCCACGGGACACACGCAGCCCTCTGAAGCCTTCCATTTGGCCTGCACAGGTGTCCAAGCTGCCGTAAAGTGTCCTCCTTTGCCACCGACATATTTCAGCCCTTAGTTCAGCTGGGTGGGTTCTGGAGAGCATGGCTGGTATGAAGAGGAGGATGTGTGGGGAGAGCCATTCCCACATGCCATCCTGCCCATGGGAATTGCACTCCCCACAATCCACCAAACAGGTGGGGAAAATGCAATTTATATCAGGATAACAGTGTGTGGGGGAATGTAATTCCACCCCTCCACTTGGGCCAGACCTTCCCATGAATATATGTGTGTGTGTGTGTGTGTGTGTGTGTGTGTGTGTGACACAGTGTGTGTGAATTAGGGATCTCCGGACTTTGTAAAACCCGTTCTGTCTATGCTTTGCGGATTTTCAGGTGCCTTTTGTTCCATCGTCTGCTCATCGAAAGAATCAGATTTTGTGCACATGTGTTTATTGTGCAAATTTGCACGTGCATGAATCTGTACTTCTGAAAATGCACAAATCCCCCTAAAATGTGCATTTTCACACTTTAGTCTATGAGGGGGGATGCACATTTTTGGTCCAGGTTTTTTTCATATTTGTCTATGACTAATTTTGCAGAAAAATTACAGAAAGTAAAAAAGAAAAATAGAGCCGCCCGCAAGCCCATGGAATCCACTTGTCTGAGCACAAGCCGGTCCACTGCAGAATCCACATGTCGGATTCACAGAAATCCAAACTCCTTTGAGTCTGTTGCAGATTTCTCTGACATCCTTAGTGTGAATGGGGGTGGGGGTGAGAGTAAAATGTTTGAGTACATGAATGGCAGGTAAGACTGTGTGTGAGAAAGAGAGTGTGTGTTTGTCTGTGAGGGGAAGAAGGGAGACTGTAGCTCTGGCTTTGCCCACTATCAAATGATTTCAGAAATAGTTCAAAAAGCCCTGCGTAGCAATGACTTAGAGCAAAAACCACGCTCCCTGTTTCAAGGAGCTGTAGCGAGCTGAGGTCAGAGGAGAAATGTGGAGGGGTGGAGAAGAGGTGTCCTGATAGTTGGCAAACTCTGGAATTATTTGTTCTGTGTACACAGTCTAAGCAGGGGGGGAATGCAGAGCCAACAGTTTCTAGAAAAGTACTAATGCAGCAAGAAAGGCAGATTAGGAGGCTGATTCTTTGTATAGGCTCATTTTTAGCAGCAAGATCTATACAGTGTGAGCAGAAGTCCCATGCACAACCGTTCTTGTGAGTTTGTTTTTGTTTTTTTTATTAAATGGACACACTTCTTCTGTTATGGGAATTAACGGATGGAGAACATTTGCTTCTATCTTCATACCCCCTCTCCAAAACACTGTGTCTGAAATCAGTGCTATAATAACTCATTGCTACTATGAAAATCCACAGCGCCTTAAAAATCTGCACATGGCCGGTCCTGGCAACAAGATGATGAAGCTGGTTGCCATTAGCCCATTTAAGTGATGAGCGACTGAGGCCAAGGTAAATGCCACCACCCCAATGAGTGAGTTGCAATCCCCCCACCTCCAGGATGACGATGTGAGACCCATTATGTGGTGGGTTGAACTTTAGTAATTCATCTCTCTGGTTTGCAACATGGTTAACTAGTTAAAGTCAAGTGATCTTATGTCAGTGCTGGCATGCTACCTAGGGTGGATGGATCAGTCTGATTCTGGTCCAAGTGGTACATGTCAGTTTACAGTCTGCAAGCCAACCTTTTTTTGTTTGTTTGTTTGTTATATTTATATGCTGCCTTTTTTCCTGCAAGAAACCCAAGGCGGCTTAAATAATCCTCCTCATAGATTCATAGATTTCATAGATCATAGAGTTGGAAATAGCCTACAAGGCCATTGAGTCCAACCCCCTGCTCAATGCAGGAAACTATAGAAGGGGGTCTCCCATCCAAGTAATAACCAGGCCTGACCCTGCTTAGCTTTTTTATCCTCACAACAAACCTGTGAGGTAGGTTAAGCTTAGCTGAGAGTCAATGGCTGGCCCAAAGTCCCCCAGTGAGCTTCATGGCCGAGTGGGTACTAGAACCCAGGTCTCCTGAGGCCCAGTCCAACACTAGAACCACTACGCCACACTTCCCAGACTAATACACAGGTCAGAACATGGTTATCCTTTTGATCACACACTTCTCTGAATTTTTGGCAGAAGTTCTCAGCTCAAAAAATGAGCAGAAAAAAATGTATTTTAGGGGAGAAATGCACACAGAAATTCAACTTTTAGAGGGAAATGTGCACATTTAAAGGCAAACGTAATATTGCAGAAAGTGGGATAGAACAGAGTTAAGACTGAACATATGGGAAACTGACCTGGACTGGAAATATGCTGATCCATCCATCTGTACTCTGGGATCAAACCAACTGAACTGAACTGAACTGAATTAAGCTGAACCAAACTAAACTAAACTAAACTAAAATAAAATAAAATAAAATAAAATAAACTGATGAATGGGCTGCAGCAATTCTCCTATGAAGAAAGGTTACAACAGCTGGGATTGTTTAGCTTAGAAAAAAGGCAAGTAAGGGGAAACCTGATAGAGGTGTACAGATTTATGCATGGTGTGGAAAAAGTGGAGAAGGAGACATTTTTCTCCCTCTCTCATAATACTAGAACCCAAAGGGGTCATCCAGTGAAGCTGATTGGGGGGAGATTCAGGACAGATCAAAGGAAGGACTTCTTCACACAGCTCAGAGTTAAACTATGGAACTCACTTCCACAATATGTAGTGATGGACTCCCATTTGGATGGCTTTAAATGGGGATTGGATGGATTCATGGAGGAGAAGGCTATCAATGGCTACTAGTCCTGATGGCTCTACACTGCCTCCACCCCTCGCCGGATCGTCACCTTGAAGTGGTGAGTGGGCTTGCGTGTTCCGATGAATCCTGTGAGCAATGCCGTCGGGAGCTATGTACTCCCAGTAGGGTCACCCATGGCGGTAAGGTCCGGGGAGAGGAACCAGACAAAGAACGATCCAAAACATAAAGTCCTCAACGGCAGAACAGGCAGAAGATAATTAAACCTAAATTACAACGGCTGTGAAGGCGGATGAAGGCTGCAGCAGAGAATGGTTTTCCAATCGTCAGGGTAACCGTGCCATTGGATCTCTGCCGTACTCTGTCAAGTTTGTGTGGTGATTCGTTGTGCACCGATCTCCCCACATAAAACAGTTTCACGCACAGGCGTCTTCCAACCCAACCCACCCAACCCAACCCAACCCAACCAAACAAACAAACAAACAAACAAACAAAAAAAAGTCCCATGGCGACTGGCGAATGGCAACGGGGGCAGGACTGTGAATCTGGAAGCCCCTAGTCATGGACCAGCACATGGGCGGTGGATGCAGACTCAGTCGCCCTGTTCAAGGAACGAGGTAGTCGAGCAGCTCGGCAGCTGTATCCATGACTGAGCAGCCCTATTTAGGATCCACTCTGCTCACCCCGTATGGGGAGGGGCTAGAAAAGGTGCCCTAAACATAGTCTACCTCTTTCTCCCCTGACTGGATTACCGCGTCCAGTGGGGTCACCATTTTAGCGGTCGAAAAAGACATTTGAATTTTGGAACATGGAATATACGGACATTGCTGGATAACATAGATAGTGAACGCCCTGAGCGTAGGACTGCTATTATTGCAAGGGAGCTGAGACGGTTTAAAATTGACATAGCAGCACTTCAAGAAACTCGAAGGGCAGGAGAGGGACAGCTGAAAGAAGAAAAAGGAGGTTATACCTTCTTCTGGAAAGGACTACCTGAGCAGGACCGACGAATACATGGTGTAGGCTTTGCCATCAAAAATGAACTAGTGAACTCTTTCTCAGAAGTTCCTACTGGCATTAACGAACGCCTGATAACTCTTCAATTAAAGCTCGCCAATAACCAACAGGTAACTATTTTGAGCGCTTATGCACCAACATTAGATGCTGATGATGACATCAAGGAAAGTTTTTACAGCCAGTTGGACACTCTCCTGTCAGAGATACCTAAGGAGGATAAAATTATCCTCCTAGGCGATTTTAACGCAAGAGTCGGGCGTGACTTTGATTTATGGCCAGAAACTATTGGAAAAGACGGAGTTGGTAATAGCAACCCGAACGGACTCTTACTTTTGTCTATATGTGCAGAGCATAATCTCACTATCACAAACACGCTCTTTCGACAAAAGAATAAGTTTAAAACATCATGGCAGCACCCACGGTCAAAGCACTGGCATCTTCTGGATTATGTAATTGTCCGTGCTAGAGATCGCCGCGATGTACTTCTTACTAGGGCCATGGTGAGTGCCGACGACTGCTGGACAGACCACCGACTAATCCGGTCCACTATGGTTATCAACATTGCTCCCCAACGTAGGCTTCAAGGAAGGAAACCAAGGCGTAAAATGAACATCCAAGTCCTTCAAGATCCTATTAAGCAAACTCACCTTCAATCACTTCTTAAGGAACATCTACCTACGGAACCTCCTGACAACATTGAGGACCATTGGTCTAAGCTGAAAACCTCCATTACTGCAGCTTGTGAACAAACTATTGGATATGAAACTAAGAAACATCAGGATTGGTTTGATGAAAATGACAATGAGATTAAATATATAATTGACCAAAAAAGGAAAGCCTTCCAAATATGGCAAAATGATATTAACTGCGCTGCCAAGAAAAAAACCTACGCTAGCGCAAAGGCTGAGGTCCAAAGAAGAACAAGAGAACTTAAGAACGCTTGGTGGAAAAAGAAAGCTGAAGAAATTCAACAACTTGCAGAATCTCATGATGCACGGGGCTTTTTTAAGGCCACAAGGGCCATTTATGGACCAAAAACCTATGGTACAAACCCTTTACAATCAAAAGATGGCACCAAACTCTTAAAAGACAAAGAGTCTATTGCACTGCGTTGGAAAGAGCATTATTATGACCTTTTAAATCATAAGTCTAAGGTGGATAATGAGATTTTTTCGCAAATCCCGCAAAAACAAATTAAAGAGGAACTTGCAATACTCCCCACTTTGGATGAAGTAAAAAAAGCCATTAATCAAATGAAGAACAACAAAGCTAGTGGACCAGATGGGATTCCTGCTGAAATCTTTAAAGAAGGAGGGCCCGAACTTGTACAACATCTTCATAAACTCATCGAAAAAATCTGGATAAGAGAAGAGATCCCAGAAGACTTCAGGGATGCCATAATTATCACCCTCTTTAAGAAGGGTGATAGAACAGACTGTGGAAACTATCGGGGCATTTCTCTCTTAGCAACCGCAGGTAAAATATTTGCTAGGATTCTCGCAAACCGTCTTCTATCTATTTCAGAAGAGATCCTCCCTGAAACTCAATATGGTTTCCGCCCCTCTAGAGGGACAGTAGACATGATTTTTACTGCACGTCAGCTCCAAGAAAAATGCCGGGAGCAAAATCAACCCCTTTATATGGCATTTATCGATTTGGCTAAGGCCTTTGATACTGTAGACCGTACAGCTCTCTGGACTATCCTTATGAAAATTGGATGCCCCAATAAATTTGTGAATATCTTGCGACTTCTCCATGACAACATGACGGCAACGGTTTTGGACAACAACGGCTCTCATGGTGCTCCATTTAAAGTGGGATCAGGTGTTAAACAGGGATGTGTTATCGCCCCAACATTATTTGCCATTTTCATCGCCATGGTTTTACATCTTGTCGAGGGGAAACTTCCCACCGGTGTGGGAATTATATATCGAACAGATGGAAAGCTTTTAATCTCAGCAGGCTGAAAGCAAAAAGTAAGGTAATTACAACCTCCGTTGTGGAACTTCAGTATGCTGATGATAATGTGGTCTCCGCACATTCAGAGGATGATCTCCAAACTATCCTAAATGCTTTTGCAGAAGCATACGAAAAACTTGGTCTCTCACTTAACATCAAAAAAACCAAAGTGCTTCATCAGCAAGTGCAAGCCAATCCTTTGGTGATGCCATCTATCCAGCTTGGCGGGACAATACTGGAAAATGTCGATCATTTTCTCTATCTTGGCAGCTATCTTTCTGTTACAGCTAACATCGACAGTGAAATCCAGCATCGTCTGAGCTCCGCAAGTGCCGCATTTTCTCGAATGAAACATAGAGTGTTCGAGGATCGGGATATTTGTAAGAAGACCAAAACACTGGTTTATGAAGCCATTGTATTACCAACTTTATTGTATGCCTGCGAAACATGGACTATCTATAAACGTCACTTCCACCTCCTTGAAAGGTTTCATCAACGTTGCCTCCGGAAAATCCTGCAAATTACTTGGGAAGATAGGCGAACAAATGTCAGTGTACTGGAAGAAGCAAAGACTACTAGCATTGAAAAAATGATCCTTCAACGCCAACTTCAGTGGACCGGTCATGTTGTTCGAATGCCTGACTGCCGTCTCCCAAAGCAGTTACTTTACTCCCAACTCAAGGATGGAAAGCGGAATATCGGTGGTCAATATAAGAGGTTTAAAGATGTTCATAAGGCTAATCTAAAAAAATGCAATATAAACATCGAAAACTGGGAAGCTCTGGCCCATGAACGATCTAAATGGAGGTTGGCCTTTCACAAAGGTTCCATGGACTTTGAAGAAGCCCGAGTGCAAGGTGAAAGGGAGAAACGTGCTAAGCGAAAAGCACGTCAAATGAATCCTTTACAGGACCATCTTCTATCTGGTAACCTGTGTCCTCACTGTGGGAAGCTGTGTGGATCTAGAATTGGCCTCCACAGTCACTTACGGACCCATCGCTAGAGTCTACACAATCTTCTTTAGAATCTCCTCCTTTTATCCCGGAAGACAATCTTACTCGGTCACGAGTGATCGCCTGATGATGATGATGACACTGCCTCCAGTATCAGAGGCAGTATGTTTATGTACATCAGTTGCCGGGGACACAGGAGGGAGGGTGCTGCTGCACTCATCTCATGTCCTGCTTGTGGGATCCCATGGGCAGCTGGTTGGCAACTGTGTGAACAGAATGCTGGACTAGATGGACGGACCCTTGGTCTGATCCAGCATCAGGGCTCTTCTTATGTTCATATATGACCAGGCTTTGTTTCCAAATCAAGGGAGTTCCACTTATTCTTTCCTGTGGCCCATTGTTGTCAAAACTCAGTTCATACTTTGTATCATTAAGAGAGCTTGTCTTGGACAGTTGTGGAGATCAACAACTACTGAATATGATGTAATCTAAGTTCATAATTACCTAGTTGGAATATACAATTGTCATACAGGTAATGCTCAGGTGTGTCATCCCACTCCCCCATTCTTCTCTGTATTACCCCAGGGGCCTGGTCCAGCCAAGACACCTCACTTTAGATTCAAGGATAGTCAGCAAGGAATAAAACCACTTGTGTGAAAGTTAACATACAGTTCCTTGGATACAATGATGAAATATGGATGCAGATTATCATCAATAAACAAGCAAAGAAACAGCTCACACACGTCCCTCCGGATGCAGGGCTTCCTAATATGACGGATGGCATTCCTGGGCTCTAGGTAGGTTGCTTGGACACTTGCACACTCCTCATCCCACGTGGAAAGCCAAAGGACAACACCCCTTGCCATGGAATTTAGAAAGTTCCTCTCTACCCCTGTTTCAGAGGCTGGAAGAAAGCCACAAGCTAACCCCCCCCCTTCCTGGGAGACAAGGCGGGCAAAGCTTCTTCAGTAAAGCAAACAGTTTCGTTTCTCACAGCAAAAGCAGTCCATATCTAAGGAATATAATTGGCAGGGGAGGCTGGTGACTCCTGTGTCAGTGGGGCTCCTTATCCACAGCAGCTTTTACTCTAAGCTTTATAGGGTGCTCCATGGCGGTGAACTTATTTCGTGGATGCAGTTCAGCACCATGGATAGCTCCTATAAAGCTCATGCTAAATGGATAAGGAGCCCCACTGGCATAGGACAGGAGTCACCAGCCTGCCCTGATAACTGGGCAAAGCAGCTTCAAGGCAATTATCTCTGGTGCTCTTCCTAATATGCTGAAGGCTATACATAAAGCCCTGACATGGCTGCAGGAAACTACCTGGCTCACACTGGCTCAGCTTGTCTGAGCGTGGAAAGCTAAGCAGGGTCAGGCCTGGTTATTACTTGGATGGGAGACCCCTCCTCTAGTTTCCTGCACTGAACAGGGCTTTGGACTCGATGGCCTTGTAGGCTCCTTCCAACTCTATGATCTATGAAATCTACCCTGGCTTTTGGACACTATGAAAGTTCACTACACTACCTGCTGAACCTTAATAACCTCCTCGACAGTCTTCCAGTAGAGCACAGCCAAAACACTCTCCAGCTTGGAAATTATAGTCTGTGAAAGCAGAGCCAGCATCCAGCAGTCCAGGCTAGCTGTTTCATGGGTGCATGTGCAAAATGTTTAGTGTTACCCTTTACTCTTGATGAAATTGTCATTGATTGCTGTGAACTTTGTATTGAGATTTTCAGACCACCCGGCCAAGCTGGCTTTTGCCTTGGGCTGCGATCCAGTTTCTCTTTCAGCAATGTTGAGACACTTAGAGGTTGTTTACCCTGTGGGGAAGTTATTTTGGAGATAATGTCTTTTAAATAGGTCTGTGAATAAGTCATTTGCAATCAACGTCATCACGAGAGAGGACATGTTTTGATATTCCCTTTGGATAATTTTTGCACACCTGACTGGTCACTTTGATTACTTTGAATATTGTTCTGAAGAAGTTGTACACGGAACAGGCAGATACCAGGAAGCCTGTCAACTCTGTTCAGAGTCTGTCATTTTATTATGCACCATTTGTGCAATCATCGAGATCTCAATCTTTAATATGCACACTGTGTATATTTGTGTATCTGTAACAAAGTTTTCCACAAGAAATTATACTTGAGAAAGCCTTGCATTTTTCGTCTATAAACTTTTGCTATGCTATGCACAATTTGTGAAAACCTTGTGTAATATATGGGTTTTATATGGTTACTCATTAAACAATGTTTTCCACTCCGCTGGTTGCTTTTGGTTTTCTAAGTAGACACAGGCAGGATTATACTGTTAGTGAATCTTCTCTATTTGGGTAAATTCTCATGGTTTGCTTCTTGCAAACCTTTTATGTGATTGTCCCCCACCCACAACTAAAACCTGTTGTTATTCTCAGGTGTTCTTGTCTGGGGAGAGGTGGTGGTGATGGTGCTCAGAGCTCGAAAGGGGGTTGGAAGCTCAGCAAACTTGCCGGTTTCGACCCCCCCCCCCGAGCTCTGCTTGACTTACCTTTCCCCGGCTCGGCTTGCGTTCTTGTGAGCCGAGCCGGGGAAAGCTACTTCCAGGTTCTGGGCGCTATGTTTTCTATGTAGAAAATGGCATAATATACACCATTTACATAGAAAATGGCGTAGTATTAATTAAAAATAGCTGAAATTTGTGCAAATTGCATCTGTTCTTAACGTATACTACGCCATCTTCTACATAAACAGCGTAAAGCCTGGTACCCAGAAGTCTGGCGAGTTTTCAAAAGTGCACATTTTTTCATGAGTATTTCTCAAATGAGCGCATGCTTTCAAACACTTTTTTTTTGCAGGTCCACAGATCAAATTGGAAGCTCGGAAATGTACGGACTTCGACCGCAGATTGCGCCTGAGTTTGTGTTCAGTCCAGAAGGAGTGAACTGGGGAAATCCTGATCAAAAACTAACTGAAACGAATTTCTCATACATCCTTAGGGAAAAGGATGGAAGAAGCGGTAGGAAAACATAGGAGGGTTATGACTGGAAGATGTTGTCATCTAGACCCGCCATAAGATTCCATGAATGATGCAGCACAATGCTGCAGTAAAAGCCTCATCTGGACGCACCCTCAAGTTCTTCCCCAGAATGACCACTTTGGAGATGAAGGATAGGCTCAAAGGGGACATTCACAAAAGGGATTTTGGCCATAAATGACTCCTTTGCTCCCATCCTCCGCAAAGAATCAAGCAGCGTGGGGAAACCCTCTCCTTCTGCTATTCATTCCAGTCCACAAATGTCTGTTTGCTCTCTTGCAGGAATAAATAATTATAATTGTCACATTTCTGACTTCTCGCCTGCTTATCCAACATTTATATCCACAACATCTTTGCAAAGCCCAAACTAGTATTCTGAAAGACCATTTAGAAGGAATGTGTGTGTGTGTGTGTGTGTGTGTCCCACTGTGCTTGAAAAGAGTTTTCCATTTAATGAACCTTGTTTGCTTTTTGGACCTCTAACAGGATGGAAATCTCCATTTGTTGTTCCTCCCCACTGCCTTCCCCCTGAAGGGGCTGTTCGCTCTGCCTGCTTAACACTGTTGTTTTTCTTTCCCCTTCTTCTATAGGCTTCTGTATTCTCAGTGGAGATGTTCAACGGAGCGGATGGCACACTTCTACTTTTGTATGTTAATTGATACACTTTTTAATTTTACGTCTGCATATTATTTGAATTTGTATCATTGTAAATTAGTTTCTAAAGAGCCCTGCTAAACAATTAACACTTGCCAGCTGATCTCGCCAATAAGGGAAACATTCTGCAGAAGAAATGCTGATGGAATCCAGATTCCATTGTCGGAAACACCGAGGCGAAGAAGCCATCCCAGCTATAGAAACAGAAGGGGCAAGTGACCTCGGGAAGGATGCCTTATTCCAGCTGACATTAACAGGAGTTTGGAGAGCAATAACGCCACCCAAAGGATTACACGTTTAAAATGGAAGATAGAAACACAACCTCCGCTGATGGTTTCCCATTTGAACGCATTTGCAAGAGGCTGTTTTCTTAATACCCAGAATGAGCTCCAGGGAAGTGATACAAAAGAGAAGCACACTTGCAATCCCTCTATATCCACAGTGCACACAATAAGAATAAAGCCGAAAGGAATAGAGCTTTTCAGATTCACCAATCAACTTTGCAGAGGAACTCGAGGCTCTCTGTCTCCATCGGCGTTCATATATAGTTTTTTCAGAGCATGGTATACATGTCCTTTTTGTGTGCAAATCAGAGCTAATGAAGGGATTTAAAGGCCAATCAGTCTAGCCTTCTGGCCTAGCCCTAGTCCTATTGCTGAGCAGGCCTTGAGCAGAGTAAAACGAGGGGTGGGAGGGAGAGACAATAACACTTTAAATTCTGATGAAGATTTTCACAGAGCAAGTACCCCCTTTTGGTTTGGCTCAGCTGCACAGCTTACGTATAGTTGTTACTACACAGGTAGTCACTACTACTACAGTGCTAATAGTTACATGTGCTAGCAGCACCAACAGCAATCACACTATATCAGAAGACAGGTGTTGAACAAATCTGTTTTCTTTGTATCTCACCTGTCATCCAACTATCTCAGAAAGTCATATAATATGGGGTCATCCTAGTTTACCCTCAGAAACACCCTATGACATAAGGTTGGCTTATGGAGCATGACCAGCCCGGGGGTCACCCAGTGAATTTCAGCTCAGAGTGGGGAGTCCAGGCAGGGTCTCCCTGATTCAGCTAAGATGCTCTGTCTGTTAGGGATGTGCGTGGAGCTCATTGGGGGGGGGGGTAGAAGTCTGGCGAACTCGCCGGGCTCGACCCTCCCCCCCCCGAGCTCCGCTCACCCTACCTTTTCCCCGGCTCGACTGGCATTCTCGTGAGCCGAGCTGGGGAAAGCAACTTCCGGTTTCCGGCGCTACATTGTTTATATAGAAAACGGCCAAATTTGCGCAAAATATGGCCAAAGTACGCGCCACTGAGTCGAGTGCCGGGCGGGTCGCCCATCCCTATCTGTAAGGCAACACTGGCTCTCGAAGACAGCCAGAATGACCTACCTTACCCCATTCCTGCACAGCTAGGAGTGGGGAGAACTTTGTAGGTGTGTGTGTGGGGGGGGGGAATGGGTCGAGGGGGCGGAGAATGTGCCTGGAATGCTGTTTTTGTAGGCCGTGGGATGGTGGGGATTCAGGAGCGATATTAGCCCTGGCAACTCTGCCCTTGGCCTCTTTTGATTTTGGGCCCCCTCCCTCTCTCCCTGTATGCCGTGTGGGCTTTTCTAGTTGCCTGTTAGGGGGCTGAGTAGAAATTTTGGCTCATTGTCTTGATTGGCCATAGGGGGCAATGGACGTGTTTTGCCTACTCTACACTGTTACATGGAGAATGGTATTGTTTTGCAATTGGCGATGATATCATCATCATCATCATCATCATCATCATCATCATCATCATTTTAATTTCTATACCTCCCAATACCTGAAGCTCCCTGGGCAGTTCAAAACTATTTACAAAAAAACAAGGCACAGGTACCCTAAAATACAGCATAAACTAGGGGTGGGCGATCTGCCCACCACCTGACTCACGGTGCACTCCTTGAGCGCTGCTGCCACACCTGATGGGCCAGGCTGAAAGCGAGCACCAGCAGAGGTGCCCGCTGGACTTCCAGGTTCCTGGCACTATATTGTTTATGTAGAAAATGGTGTAAGATACGTTAAAAGTGGCCACAATTTGCATTACTTGTGCAAATCGTGGCCATTTTTAACGTATCTTACGCCCTTTTCTACATAAACAATTTAGCACTGGGAACCCGGAAGTCGCTTCCCCGGCTCAGCTCGCGAGAATGCGAGTCGAGCCAGGGAAGCAGGTAGGGCGAGCGCAGCTCAGGAGGTCAAGCCCGGTGAGTTTGCTGGACTTCCACCCCCCAATTGAGCTCCACACACATCCCTATGAGATGTTGAAAGACAGCAAGGACCCTATAGCCTGTTTTGGTTGATGATGAAGTTTCAGGCCAACGCTCATGTTTTTAGCTGCAATACTGCCCTAGAAACCAAGATCACGTGTAGCCATTTACACAAGAATGTGCAGTGTGGCCATAGAACAGTGGTAGAGCACCTGCTTTGCATGCAGAAGGTTCGATTCCCAGCATCTCCAGGCTGGGCTAGGAAAGACTCTTGCATGAAACCCTGGACAGCCACTGCCAGTCAGTGTTGACAGTACTGCGCTAGACGAACCAAGGGTGTGACTCAGTATAAGGCAGATCTGTTTAGTTCCTAGTATGTCTCGTGTTGCTACTGCCAAATTGTGCAAGCAAGCACACAAAAGCAGATGTACAACTCCAGTTGGTCACACTGATTCAGTACCATGACTCGCTGGTGTTGCGTCAGATCTTATCCACATCTTGTTGTACCCGGTACATCAGACCATAAGCCAGCCTCCCCCATCCTGGTGCCCTCTGATGTTCTAGATGTCAACTCCCATCAGCCCCAGCCAGCATGATCAGGAATCCTAGGAGTTGTAGTCCAAATATGGCTGGAGGGAACTAGGCTGGGGAAAAGCTGCCATAAACTGTTCAAGGCAAGTATCCGCGAAGTAGCGAAAGTAGAATTTGATTGGTCTTGCTTAATTTGGTCACATTTGGCAGGTAAGTGAGGGGATTGGGGTTCGTGAGCATCCAGTGGCACCTTTGAGGTGACTGGCGATTTCAGAGGCTCTCCACTCAGGGTTTTGCAGCCCAGTGGGGAGATATGGATCACCTTTGAGGCTGACTCACCTCGCCCTGTTGGAGTGTTGTGGCTCCGGGATGTGGGTGACATTGGGAAGGCCTCCCAAGACACCAGGACGGTGTAAAACTGAGGGGTGGCGATTTCACGGGTGCTGCTCTTTGGGTGTTGAATGTCTCACCCTATTCACCTACTGGCAACGGGCCAATTTAGTCAGGAACCTTCACTGGGCTCTCCCCCTTCGTAGGTCTGTCATAGAAATAAATGTGGCCCAGCTTTATACCAAATTTACATGTCTTGAATCATTATTTCCACCCCTTTACACTCACAGACAGTTTATGCCTACTAAGGTCTACGTCAAATAGCAGTTATTCTACCTACTGAAGAAAATAGTAGCATTACAAGTACCAAACCTATATTTTGGGCTTCCACTGTGTTCGTCACTGCACAAAACAAAAAAACTGTCCCTTGCTTCAAGGCCTTACATTATACACGAGGAAGGCAGAGGCTGAACAGGGTTTGAGAGCATCAGCAGAAGTGACTTTTCTTTTTCTTCTCCCCCCCCCCTTACAAAAGCCCTGCTAAGTTAGTAGCAGAAAGCTCAATAAAGGTATGAATGGATTTGCAGAAGTAGTGCATTTGGGGGAAAGATCTGAAAGAAAAGTGGCTTAATATGCTTTGCCCTGTTATTGCAATCCCAAAGGTCAAGCAAAAGCACTCTCTTAACAGTGCAATCCCTTGTGCCAAGGCTTGAATGAAAAGCACATAAAGAAAGGTCTTCCCAGGAACTGCTCACAAAAATAGAATTGGTTTCCCTTGGAGATGTGCCATGTCCCACATCTGAGTGCATCGTCCCTTGGCCTAGGCTTCATTTTGGCACCTGTGAGGATAGAGTTTGTGGCACTCCTAGGTGAGGCTCTCTCAGCCCCATTTCTCACACCCCTGCAAAAATGTATGGCTTGGGAATAGCATGTCAAGCCCCGCCATGGCTCCAAGTTGCACCTCCAGTGCTCCCAAACATCCTACAAAAAATGCATACACTTGCTAGCCCCATGGATGGCCCACCCTACTCACCAAACCCAGGCTAGAGAGGATGATCAGACCATCACTGCAGGATTAAGGTTGGCTCACTCTGAATACTTGCACTTGAGGGTCACTCTATTTTTCCAATTTTTTAATGATTGATTGGCAGGCCTGTTCTCGGCCCCACTGAAGGAGGCAATCTTTTGTTGCGTCGTCAATCTGGATGGCGTTGTGGACATCTTGTGCACCTGCACAGATCTGGTCATTCATCTGGCTGTACTTTCCAACCTCATTACGTATCAGTCGAAACCCTTCATGAGAAATCTTGCCATCCAGCAGGGCGGCGATAGACACACGGTCTGAGAGTGTGTGTAGCTTTGCCTCAGCAAGCCCACAAATCCCATTGTGTTTGTTTGGCCTCGATGGCCAGGGTGGCGACTGACGAATTTGCCAGCCACACTGAGTTGCCCCGCAGGCTAGAATGGCTACTTTCGGTTGAGGCTCACAACAAAATATGAGCCAGCAATGTGATGTGGCTGCAAAGAAGGCAAATGCTATTTTGGGCTGCATTGATAGAAGTATAGCTTCCAAATCGTGTGAAGTGATAATTCCCCTTTACTCGGCACTGGTTAGGCCTCATCTTGAGTACTGCGTCCAGTTCTGGGCACCACACTTTCAGAAGGACATAGTAGACAAACTGGAGAGGGTTCAGAGGAGGGCAACAAGGATGATAAAGGGACTGGAAACAAGGCCCTATGAGGAGAGATTGAAAGAACTGGGCATGTTTAGCCTTTAGAAGAGGAGACTGAGGGGAGATATGATCGCACTCTTCCAGTACTTGAAGGGATGTCACACAGAGGAGGGCCAGGATCTCTTCTCGATCATCCCAGTTTGCAGGACACGGAATAATGGGCTCAAGTTACAGGAACGCAGATTCCACCTAAACATCAGGACAAATTTCCTGACTGTCAGAGCAATAAGACAATGGAACCAACTACCTAGGGAGGTGGTGGGCTCTCCCAGTCTGGAGGCATTCAAGGTGCAGCTGGACAGCCATCTGTCAGGGATGCTTTGACCTGGATTCCTGCATTGAGCAGGGGGTTGGACTCGATGGTCTTGTGGCCCCCTTCCAACTCTACTTTTCTATGATTCTATGAATTTATAGGGATGTAGCCGAGCAGTCCGAACTGGGCCTGCTCGTGTCTGCTGAGCAGGACCGGTGCAAGGCAGTTTGGTGCCCTAGGCAAGATCAGATATTTAGCGCCCCCCTTCCCACTTGAGAGCGCTGTATTTTGTTTTCAAGGCGTTTCTGGCACCCCCTTTAGCCCTGCGCCCTAGGCGGCTGCCTAGTTGGCCTAATGGTAGCACCGGCCCTGCTGCTGAGCTACTAGGCCACCGCGGGCTTACCTGCCGCAGGCTCTCCGGCTCTCTGGAGAGCCTGCCTCCCCGTCCGCTGGTCCCGGCGCGGAGGAAATGATGCGACTGGGTGGGCGCGCTCTGTTTTTGGTGTCGGAAACCAGGGCAACAGGGCTGTTTAAGCATGGGCGGGGCTACAGCAGCGGCGGAGGAGGAGGAGGCGGTGCGGAGAAGGTAGGCTGCGGTGGGGTGGCGGGGGGGTCTGGCGGCTGCGGGGGTGGTGGGGGTGGTGGGGGGTCCAGCAGCGGGGGGGCGGCAGTGGCAGCGGCGGCTCGAGCGCCGCGGAGAACGCTCCGCACCGCTCTGAATGGCGAGATCGGCCGCCGCCGCCTCAAGGGCCAAGCCAGGAGCGAGCCACGAGTCAACTCCAGGTTCGGCCCCACCACTAGAAGAGGCTGCCATTCCCAATACCCAGTCTCACCCTGGCAGTGAGTAGGGTTGAATCCACTCCATTGACAGCATTAACTGTCACTGGAGATGGTAATGTTTGTATAGAGTGGGCCGTTTGTCCTGCTTGAACAGACTAATCTACAGCAACCTGTATGTTTGCGCGTGCACAGCAGACTCTGCAGTTGGAGTGATGACTCCCACCATGGGTGGCAGCTCTGGGTAGATGCTCAAGCCAGTGGTGGGTAGTGCAGTCAGAACCGCTTGCTGTTTCATTACTTGCTTGCACCGTCGAGTCAGCATATCAAGCCACTACAGGTCAAGTTCAATTAGGAATGATACAGCAACACTGCCCCCTGAGACCCCATCGGAACCTTGTATTTCCAGAACGAGAGAGATCAGAAGCTCATGGATGTTTAAGAGCCATCCTGTATCATCCAAGACAGAAACGGTTTCATTTCATGAATTGTCCCACATTGCAGCCAATTACATTTTGGGGTGGGAGGAGCTTACAGTGGTGGTCTCTCCAAAGTACGGGTAATCCATACCCATGATCCAAGGAGTGTGCCTGGGGCACCATCAGAGATACTGTATGTGGTGTTTATCTGCTCAAGGTGCACCTGGAGGGTCCTAGACTGGGGAAAGTTTACAGGTCACTCTCTGACATATGACCCCTCATTGAGCCAATTGGTGCCATCAAGGCCGAGCAGGTTCAGCAGGCTGAGTGTAAACTGTATTTCTTTCCTGGTTGGCACAGTTAGGGTGATCAACCTGTTTATTTTCTTGACCTTGAGGCTAGCACCGGTGATTTTTCCAAGCTTCTTTAGGACATTGAGGTTGTACAGGACCAGGTGAGGACCAGGTAGATCCTGGTGGCTGCATCATCAGTTGGCTGCCAGTAAACAGACTCTCTGTCAACATTGTGCCAGCCTGCTATGTATGTGATCGACCACAGACCCATGTGCAGGTCACCACTGTGGTTGTCGATGTACTGCTGAAGGGCCACAGCCTCTCCACTTTGAAAGTCAGAAATAATTTGAAACATATCTTTGCTCTGTGAGCCTATGGACAAACAGGCCTTTGCATTCAATACAATATATACAGGCCTGTGGCTTACGCTGGCTCAGCTTGTCTGAGTGTGGAAAGCTAAGCAGGGTCAAGCCTGGTTATTACTTGGATGGGAGACCCCTCCTCTAGTTTCCTGCACTGAGCAGGGGGTTGGACTCGATGGCCTTGTAGGCTCCTTCCAACTCTATGATCTATGAATCTATGGCACTTACCAGGCAGGTAGGATTTACCCAGCTACCATGGCAGTGACAAAAAGCCTTGAGGAGCCTGAAATCCTGGTGACCACTAATGGTGGCCGTTTTGCAGCATGTTTCCCAAATGTCTTTGGGAAGTACAAAATGCCATATGTAGTGAGTGATAAACTTGTGCAAGCCTGAAACTCAAACCCAATGCAGTTCTGGCAAATTCAAGTTCACCATCTGGTGTTCTACTACAGGTGTTGGCCAACGATCACCTTGTACTGGAGGTGTACACTTCACAAGCCCTGTTTACACTTCATGTCTACTACCAGGTCCAGCAGATTCTCATGGAGACCCAGGCACCATTTCCTCAAGACAGCCTGCAGGGCACTGCCACTCAGCTAATGTCTATGACTGCAGGACCTATGAACACATGTGCAAAAAAATTGTAGTTTCCCCAAACACCGACTGGTGGTGCCATGGGGTCAACAATGGCCTCAGGGTCATTTATAATGACTGGACCAACAATGGCTGCCACCTGGTGAGGATACATCCCCAAAAATATGTCTTTTACTCAAACCACCACAAATGAGTTCCTACACATTGATTATATCACACAGGGATCCACGGTCAACCAGGAATGCATGACATTTATCCTTGATAAACCAGAGAGCTTAACGCAGCAACAGGACCTACGTCTGGACCATCCTGGGTGTCGTAGGCTGACCTTCTCTCTCACAGATTGAAACGATGCAGAACATGTAAACCAACTAAGTGCTGTTTGCCTTCCACAAACAGGGTCTTGGCTTCTCTTAATGGAATTATCCATCATTGCCTTGCTTTAAGTGGCTGGAAGAGGAGACATGCACTTGGCATTCACCGGGTAAGCTGCCCTCTAAACGACCCTACCACAGACTGCACTGATTCCCTCTGACATGGCCTAAAATAAAAACAAACTTTGGATTTCACAGCCATTTCCTTTCTCTTGTTTGCTGTCATTTCCTCTTGCCTTGCTGTTTTCAAGTCCTCCATGAAAGATTATTGTTCTGGAAATTGTGTCCAGAGCATTCTTCACTGGTTACCCTTGCATGTGTTCTTTGTGGGTTTTTTTGTTGTCGTCGTTGTTGTTTAAAAGTTTTATAAGAGCTTAAAATAGCTGGAGAAGTCAGGAGAAACCATTTTGTATTGGATTGGTGGAAAGAGCCTCTTGAGTACAAGCAAATTATCACCATATGTAGCTGGAGCATCCCAGCCTCAGCACGGGACCATCAGTGGGAGGAGGCAACAGATGGATCATGTTAGAGGCTACGGCTGACTGCTTCCACTACTAACCCTTTGTTAAAAGAGCCCTTCCACTTTCTACCTTATGTGAGGAAGGTACCTGGCTGCTTTCTTCATCCCTTAATTTTTGCCACCCACATGCATTCCTTGTTATCCCTTATTGATCTTAGTGTGTGTGTGTGTGTGTGTGCACACACACACACACACACATACAGGCAAACAGACAGACAGACAGAGAAACAGAGTAGTAGTTGGGCTTAAGCTATAGGTGTAGGGCAGATCAGAGGATATACTTCATGAGTGAAACAATTCTATTATGATTTAAAACTTGTATGATTATAGAATGCATGATTATATAATTATTTTTCAGGAAAAATAATAATGCTTTGTTGCTGTTTACTTAAAATGGTACTGTTACTGTAAGGAAGTGGTTTTATTCTTAATCTAGTCTGCATCCCTAATCAAACCAACAGCTAATTACCTTTCTCCTACCTCCTTTCCCAGTTATCATTCATAGCAAATCACAGAGGTCTAAACCTAAAGCCTTCCCTCTGACCAGGGACTCACTAGTGAGAAAGCAGCACAGAAGAAGTATTTCAGTTGCCTCTCCCTGAAGATTGACAATGTCTTGGAACAACTGTCTTCAGTTCACAAGCTAGTTTTGGCTTTCCTATAGGACTGCTACCAGTAGCAGCCTTCCTTTCTCTGCAGAACTTCTCAGCTTATGCCTTCTGTGAGTTCAGCTCTGTTGACCTTCTTCTGTATTTTTTTCCCTCTGGATAGCCACTGCTTACTGCCACTCAGTTGTCCCCTTTGATTATTCAGCTGTTAGCCCTGCTCTGGCTTCCACTTCTTCTATTAGGATCTTTGGGCTTCTTCTCATGGCTCAAACTCTGGACTGACTGATTAAACTCTGTTTAATGCCTACCCTATTCCCCCCCCCCTTGGGCTGGAACCTTCCAACAAGTCAAGAGCAGTCCAACAGCTTATTGGTTTCTAAATAAGGACCAATGAGTAACAAAAAAGATGTTATGTAATGGTCAAGTCAATGCCTGTCTTTTGCCCTCCTTTTTTTTATTCCACTGTCCAGTATAAAAGCAGTGAAGTCTAATTTCAGTTGGCGTAACAGTAAACTTCTCAAGACAAATGATCATTTCCCGAGTAACTGCAACATCTCTGCCGCTTCTTGGCAGGCTACCAAGTGTAGGCCTTGTGTACAATGTATCCTTTAGGCCTCCGTTAAAGGTAAATTGCCTTTTAAACTCATTCAATTAACTATTCACAAGCTAAATAATTTTATAATGTAAAGCCATTCTTAGTTATACATTTACCGTATTTTTCCGTCTATAAGACGCCCCCCCACTGGGCAGTTTCGCAACCGCGCGGTTCTCTCCTTGGCTTACTTCCGTGTATGAGACGACCCTCAATTTTTAGTCTAACAATTTTAGGAAAAAGTATAGTCTTATACATGGAAAAATACTGTATATAATCTTTATACAACTTTTACTTAAGAATTTGCTGGTCCTCTACAGAGGCAACATGCTCCAAAAAGGGGGAAAGGCTGGACAGATACAGAGAACGGGAGCGGAACCCTCCCTTGACCTGAAGAGAAGAGGCACTTTGGGAATTTGGAGGGCTTTTACCAACTCTGGAGGGCCCTGATGATGGTGGAAATTGCATCCTGCCTCCATGTGTGCAGCCTTAGCATGCTTGAACAATGGTCTACTGTATAGGTCCTGCTCCTCCCACCCTAAGTCAGACTAAGCCTTGGTAATCTCAGTGTAGGAGTGAGGACTTCAACCTCACAGTTGTTCTGGTTTCCCCTGGTTATGACTTGCTTCCGCTTCCTGCATTAGTCACATGAGTGACCCCAGTCAATAAGGGATCACACATTGTCCTTTGAATTAGTATAATTGTCTCATCATTCTTTCATCATTCTCTGGTCTTTAATGAATGTGTTTCTGACACTTTCCCACCCACCCCCAACACACACCTTCTATTCTGCCTGACCATTCTCTCTGCAGATGGTCAAAACACTTAACTATTCTTTTTTTCTGCTTTGTCTTCTGCAACAGGGCTGTCAATTGCTAAATGCTTTTTGTAGTCAGTTTACAGACTTGCTTTTAACTGATTCCATCAGTCAAGTTAATATTGTAAGATTTCGATCCAAGTGATTATTTTGAGGATATTTAGAGTAAGAGGTTTTGGGTATGTGTGTGTGTGTGTGTGTGTGTGTGTCCAGTTTTGTGCTGTACAAAATCCTCCCAGTAGGCTCACAATCCATTCATATATATTTTATCAAACAACGGTCTTGTTTTAAATAAATATGAAATTGGTAAGCTAACAAATCTGCCAGAAACTGACCAGCATATGGGACCAGACACTAAAAGGTTAGATGAGACATGGCCAAAGAAATTCTAAGGCGCTGGTGTGTGTGTGTGTGGGAGGGTTCAAAGTAGGGGTGGGTGATCCGCTGAGACATGACCCGCCTCCCACTTGGCGGATGCCACCACTGCTGTGTCCACCAAGCTGGTCCAAAAGCGGATATGCGCGTCGCTGCTCGTTGGACTTCCGGGTTCCGAGCAGGCTGCTTTTTATGCAGAGAATGTCATAAGATATGTCGAAAGTGGCCACTATTTATGTAACTTGCACAAATTGCAGCCACAATTTGCGCAAGTTATGCAAATGGCGGCCGCTTTGGATGTATTCTTACGGCATTCTCTACATAAACAGTGGCCCACCAGGGACCCGGAAGTCACTTCCCCAGCTCGACTTGGGAGAACGCGAGTCAAGCTGGGGAAGGAGGTAAGTGGGATGGAGTTTGGGGGGGTCGAGAGCCCAGCCAGTTTGCCAGATTTCTACCCCCTGAACAAAATCCTCACGCATCCCTGGTTCCAAGGCAGAGCCACTGCTGCATGCATAGCCCTGCTGGATCACAGCAGCTAAAGCATGAGGTGGGTGGGCCCTTTTTCATTGGTTTCTTTTCTGACTTGAAAAAAAAGATATCCCTGCCATTAAAACCAAAGATCAGTTTATATCAGAATTTATGAAAATTGAATTCCTCCAAATTCCTCCACCCAAATTTGGGGGAGTTCACTGGTAAATGAACTTGATAAGACAAAACTACTTCCCCTCTTTCACATGGGGGCACCGTGTATTTTGAAGGCGGGTGAAGATTTCCCCACTTCTTCCCCCTGCCTCTTCACTACTCTCAGCTTCCTTTTTTTCTTCTCCAGTTGGGACTGCCATTTCCCCCAGAATGCTCCTCCACAAAACAATGCTACACCATGATGTAGCAATACCACAGGGCATTACTCTAGAAAAAGGACGGGGGAACCATGGTAGACAATAATGAGCACCTATGAGGAGTGCTGGTGACTTTTACACACTTGCCCATGAAATCCACCCCATCCCCAGCCAAAATGCCCCCTTTTGTGGAATGTGAATTGCGTGTGCACGAGGAGGAGGAGTTGCTCAGTCAGTCCTTCTAACTTTTTCTCTCCTATCCATGTTCATCACCCATTCACTTAAGGTACTCTGGGAGCAGGCTACTTTTTGTGGTATAAACACAAGCCCTTCTATTAATTTCAAATGATGCATTTTCTATGTCTGGCTATGAATAAACCAGATCAATGCCAGTAACATGGTTTATTGGGTCTCCTGTGAAATGAATTTGTAGAGAGACGGGCCGCTGGATGGAGTTGACATGCAGATGAGATCGGTAAGTGAGGGCATATTGATTATTTCCAGCCCAGACTAGGCAGTAATTCCAGCCGATGCCTGCTCTTCCTCTTGCTTTGGTTCATTATTTATGCCATAAAAAACACCATCTCAATGATAATAACAGGATTCATTTCCAATCCCAAGCATAAAGCATCAACCCTTAAGATTTTGGGAGGTGAGCACAACAACAAAAAAAGGAGGGGGAGATAGAAAGAGATTTAACAAGTCCTGGAGATGCTCAAAACTGCTGAGGCTGATCTTGTGGCTTTTTATGCCCTCCGAAAGGAAGATTGAGAGCAGGTGTTAGATTACCGGGCTCTTTATTAATAACTCAAGGCTTCTACAAGAAGTGGATTGATGGCACACTCAGCACTTAGCCAGTGAATAAAGCTCCAGGTTCAGCAGCTGACTCAACCACTTCACTCCATCAACGGCTTGCCTCCCCTCAACCAAGAGAAACCTAGGAAGCAAAGATAAGGTATCTAGACTGTTCTGCCATATGGGCATAAAACAACAATAGCAGCAGCAACAGAACAACAACAACAAACAAACAAACAAACAAATGATCAAGGACTTTCTTTCTTTCTTTCTTACCCATGGGAAACAAAATGGTTCTGGTGTTAACCACCATTGGCTTCCTTCCAAGAAAGTCTGAACCAAGTTTAAGCAGTATAATCAAAGGCGTAGGAATGAGGGAGAAATTTGTTCAGTTGAATATTTTAATGTAAACCTACCTAATTCAGACTTCACAAACAAATACATGGACAGAAACACAGTTGAGAGCCAGTTGAGGTGTAGTGGTGAGAGTGTTGGACTGGGACTCGGGAGATCCAGGCTCTAGTCCCCACTCAGCCATGAAGCTCACTGGGTGACCTTGGGCCAGTCACTGACTCTTAGCCTAACCTACCTCATAGGGTTGTTGTGAGGGTAAAAATGGAGAGGAGGAGGACCATGTAAGCCACCCTTGGTTCCTTGCAAGAGGAAAAAAGGTGGGATATAAATGTAATAATGAATAAAAATATTCATTATGTAATAATGTAATAATGAATAAAAATATTTGCACTTTTCTGAGTTCTGTGATTCAGTTCTCCAATGCATCCAAAAATACACAAAGACATATTATGTAATGGAAAATCGTTTGCAAAAATGTGGATATTAGGAAAACAGACATGTGGATATTAGGAGAAGTGAGCATGAAATTGTGTATGCACTTTCATGTGGACTACTTTAAAAGAAAAATTGCAAAATGATTCAGGAATGGGATGAAACAAACTTAAGATAGGAAAAATGAGAAACTGAGAGGAAGTGAAATTGACAGTTTCATCCACACCTTTTTAGGGATGTATGAGAATTTCTTTTCCTTTCACAAATCACGCAAACATGTCCCATTCACAACCTCTAGTCAAGCATGAACACAAGCAGGGATGGAATTCTTAGGAAATTTTCACAGTTTCCTGAACTTGCATTCACATTCAGAAGTGCAAATATGCATAAATGTGCAAGTGTGCACTTGTACACATGAAATAAATGCACAAAACCTCCAAAATCTGCATTTTCACACTATAGCCTATGCGAGGAAGGGAGGGGAATGTGCATTTTCAATCTGGAAAATGCACATTTTTTAAAAAGTGGGTTTTTAAAAAAAATTTTAGGAAGCATGCAGGAAGCATAAAGTGTCCCCCCCCCCCGATTCAGAATACACATTTTCCCCAATTTAGGGGGGTGGGGTGGAAAGACGCTCATGTTCGGGAACGCAAACGAAATGAAACCAGCTTCAAGGAAGAATTCAGAAAAATCTAAATGAGCTCAAACACCACATATTTGCCAACCTCTACCTGCAAGGGAGCCATCTCGTGAAAAGCCTCCCTCTTTTCCATAATCCCAGTGCTATGAGGGTAAATTGGGGGAGATGATAAGCTGGGGGAGGCAGGCAACACATTTTCCTTAGGCCCCAGCCATTACAGCAACTCCCCCATAGAGGCGGATAAAGGGAGGGCAGGGTGATTATGTACATGCCCTTATGGAGGACTTTGCTGCATCATTATGCTGACCACATGATCCTGACCAACAGAGCTTGGTTTCAACTACTTTATGAACTATTCAAGGGCAGCCCAGATACAGAGTGGCATCCCCCCACCTCACCCTGATTCAAGGCATGAAGCCAGAGGAATAAAACTTTTCCATCTAATGATGTTTGAAAACACCATTTGAATCAATTCACCTCTTTCATTTTGCAAATTGGCTTGTAACCATTATGTCTACCCATGCTTCCTTGCTGAAGGATTGTCTGGGGTTGAGAGGTTGAGAGTAGGGGAATGTCTTGTGCCATTAATTCTCACAGTCACTCATTAATAGCCAGGAAATGGACCTGATCATTAATGTTTAAAGGATACTCACCTCTTTAAAATGCCATAAAAACACAAAGGCATGGGGCTAACATGAATGCCTCCAGCTAGCAAACCAAGAACATTACTTTAATAGGAATTAAAAGTATTTGTGCTTTATCCCATAACTACAGTGATAACAACAGCAAAGCAAACAAACATATAATTATTATGTATAAAAGAGGCTAATCCCAAAAGCACACCCAAACTATCACACTTACAGGTACATCATGATCCTCTCCATGCTGGGAATAGCTGGATATGTTTAGCTGGAAGAAGGGAGGACATCATATCTGTCTTAAAATATCTCAAGGGATGTTACATAGAACATACAAAGAGCTGTCTGTCTGTCAAGCTGATGACACCAAATTATTTCGGGTGGTGAAAGCAAAAGGGGATTGTGGGGAACTCCAAAAGGATCTCTCCAAACTGGGAGAATGGACTTCAAAATGGCAAATGCAGTTCAATGTAAGCAAGTGTAAAGTAATGTACGTTGAACAAGAGATAAGGAAATTTGATACTGTCAATCAGGGACTAGAAACAAGGCCCTATGAGGAGAGACTGAAAGAACTGGGCATGTTTAGCCTTCAGAAGAGGAGACTGAGGGGAGATACGATTGTACTCTTCCAGTACTTGAAGGGTTGTCACGCAGAGGAGGGCCAGGATCTCTTCTCGATCATCCCAGTTTGCAGGACACGGAATAATGGGTTCAAGTTACAGGAATGCAGATTCCACCTAAACATCAGGAAAAATTTCCTGACTGTCAGAGCAATAAGACAATGGAACCAACTACCTAGGGAGGTGGTGGGCTCTCCCAATCGGGAGGCATTCAAGGTGCAGCTGGACAGCCATCTGTCAGGGATGCTTTGACCTGGATTCCTGCATTGAGCAGGGGGTTGGACTCGAAGGCCTTGTAGGCACCTTCCAACTCTACTTTTCTATGATTCTATGATTCTATGACTTAAGCAGGACTATGGTAGAATCCATGTTGATTCATTTCCCACAGGACATTTCCTTCTATAGTCAGACTATTTTCATCTTTAATAATGATTTCCACCAATGTACTCAGAACAGACATTAAGATAACTGACCTGTATCTACCCAGATCTCCCCTGGATCCCTTTTTAAAAATTGGCATTCCATTGGCCATTCTCCAGTCCTCTGTTACAGGTTGGTCTTTGGGACACATTACATATCTTTGTTAGAAGAACAGCAATTTCCTGCTTCTGATATACATTTAAATAATTATTTATTGTTGGCCTTGATGTTGTTAGCAATATGCTCCTCAAGATGCTTTTTTGCATCTCTTATTGCCTGCTTGCATCTCCTTCGTGCAAGTTCGTCCTCCCTTTTGTTTTCCTCATTTGGGCAAGACTTCAATTTTCTGAAGGAAGCCTTCTTTTCTATAATAGCTCCCTTGACACTGCTCATTAACCATGCTGGTGGTGACCTCTTGGATTTGGTGCTACCTTTCCTAACTTGTGGTTTACAATCTAGCTGAGCTTCTATTATAGTGGTTTGGGGTAACCTCCAAGCATTTTGAAGGGATTTAACCCACTTGACTCCCCCCTTCAACTTCCTGTTTACCGGTTCCCTCATTTTAGAGAAGTTTCCTTTTCTGAAGTCAAATGTGACTTTGTTGGACTTACTTGGCAATTTCCCACTTAAATATATATGAAATCTGATAGCACTGTGGTCACTGTTTCCAATTAGTTGAACACAACATTTACCTCTCGTACTAGGTCCTTGGCAACACCATTTAGGATTAAATCCAGGGTCGCCTCCCCTCTGGTCATTTTCATGGCCAACTGTCATTCAGGGCATTGAGGAATTTAACTCCTTTGTCATGACTGGAACGCACATTTATCCAGTCAATGTGGGGGATGAAGGTGAGAGGGAGGTTCAAATTGACTGGATGTTCTGTGAAATTTTTGTTTTATATTTTAAATTACAAATATTCAGTCTTTGAAGGCATGGGCACCTAGAACGGGGCCACTGATCTCAGTGAATGGACAGATATGTGTTAGAATAGTCAGTCCAGCATAATGTTAACCATAGCATATCCATCAACTCAGCTGGGAGGGACCAACTACCATATTGATCCTCCCCTCCCAGAACGCTCTCCATCAGTGGCCATTTATTTAACTTCTCTGCAATCTCCTTATACCATCCTTTAGTACTCTTTTAACTTCATTGTCATCCAACTGTCCAACCCCTTCCCTTGCTGGTTTCCAGCTTCTAATGTAATTAAAGAATTCTTCATTGTTGGCCTTGATGTTTATAGATTCATAGATCATAGAGTTGGAAGGGGCCTACAAGGCTATCGAGTCCAACCCCCTGCTCAAGGCAGGAAACTAGAGGAGGGGTCTCCCACCCAAGTAATAACCAGGCCTGACCCTGTTTAGCTTTCCACACTCAGACAAGCTGAGCCAGCGTAAGCCACAGACCTGTTTTGTTATTAGTTATGCTTAGGCTCTGGGCTTCATCCAAATCCAATTCACATGCCTAGTGCTTTATGAAGTGCCCCACAGACTGGCATGCCCAAAGAGTTAACACAGAAATGATTACATTTTAAAGGTGCAATCCTGTGCAAGTTTAGACAGAAAAAAAAGTCCTACAACTCCCAGCATTCCCCAGCCAGCTATGCTGGCTGGGGAATGCTGAAAGTTGTAGGACTTCCCCCCCCCCCTATCTAAACATGCATAGGATTGTGCTTTTTTGAGATTCTTTCAACTCTCCCTTCCTGTTTTGGGTCATTGTGGTATCACAGACTGCACCGCTGACTGAGCCGCCGGCCCTCGTGATGCCATTAATTCACCTCTCGGCATTTTTCAGCATTAAACCTATGTGCATATTATTATACTATGTCATCTGGAAAGCTGCCGCCCCCTCCCCACCCCAACACAAAGGCCACTCACAGCTAACCATATGAATTATTAGAGAAACTGCAAGAGAAAGGGAATCCTCCCCCCCATCCTCTCAATGGGTTTATGCAAATCAGCCAAATTGAGCCAGCAGAGTTGACCTTAGTCATAAAATAAATCCACTTGATGTATAAGTAAGGGATGGAGAAGCAGGCGGTGGTGGCGGTGGTGGGCGGGGGGAAGAGCCAGAGCAGTGACACAGAATTTATGCAGAAGAAAAGCAAGGCATTACTTTGCCACAATTCTATCCTGTCCATTCCATGGTTTTCTGAGTCATTAACCAAGCCATTTTGCAATGCATTTAAACTTTCCTGAACTCCGCTACAATCAGTAGTGAGGGAGAAAAGACGACTTAGCGCAAAGGTGTGGAGTCAGCATTAAACAAAGGGGTGAGGGAAAGAGAGAGGGAAGTGTGTTTATACAGCTTTTCCAACTAATGGGTGGTGGTGGTGGTGTTGTTTCTTGCTTTTCAGCCTTTCACACTAATTCCAGCACACTGAGGCCAGCCCTACCCTTAGGCAGAGAGAGGCAGCCACCTCAGGCGACTGGTTTCAGGTGTCTTAAAAGGGCAACAAACCATTAGTCATTTAATGTATTGTTTGTGTTTTACCGCCAGTTGCGGGAGATTTTCAACATCAGATGCCAAAATAACTTACTTGACCGGCCTTGAGTACTGCACACTGGGGGTGGGTGGAGGAGGGAACTGGCTGCTCAGCCTCAGGCAGGAAAATGTTGCAGGGCAGCCAGCCCTGTAGCACATATGCAACGGGAGAAATGCTTCATCCAAAGTTTGTCGTCGGAGGCAGGCACTCAGCAGAGACTCCCATCTCTACAGTGGTGAATTTCCCGCTGTATTTGAGTGGTTCTGCTCCTACAGAGATGGCTGATACCAGAAGGTAGGGGTGGTGTTATTGTTCTGCCACATCATCATCAGGTGATCACTCGTGACCGAGTAAGATTGTCTTCCAAGATAAAAGGAGGAAATTCTAAAGAAGATTGTGTAGACTCTAGCGATGGGTCCGTAAGTGACTGTGGAGACCAATTCTAGATCCACACAGCTTCCCACAGTGAGGACACAGGTTACCAGATGGAAGATGGTCCTGTAAAGTTTGACGTGCTTTTCGCTTAGCACGTTTCTCCCTTTCACCTTGCACTCGGGCTTCTTCAAAGTCCATGGAACCTTTGTGAAAGGCCAACCTCCATTTAGATCGTTCATGGGCCAGAGCTTCCCAGTTTTCGATGTTTATATTGCATTTTTTTAGATTAGCCTTATGAACATCTTTAAACCTCTTATATTGACCACCGATATTCCGCTTTCCATAGCGGCTATGCTATGTGGTTCCACAGGACTCTATTTTATCCTCCATGGTGTTTAACATCTACATGAAACTGCTGGAGGAGATCATCCAGAGATATGGACTGAGGTGTCACCAGTATTCAGGGGAACCTGTATTTTCATCTTCCTTTCATATACTCTTCTCCTTTTTATTTAACCTAATTGAGGCAGTGAGTGTTCTGAACTAATGCCTGCGTATGGGTAATGGACTGGATGAGAGCCAATAAACCGAGACTCAATCCAAGCAAGCCAGAGGCTCTGTTAGTGTGGTTCAACCTGTTCTGCCTGGAGTTCCACTTCCCCTAAAGGATCAGCTCCACAGTTTGTGAGCGCTCTTGGATCCAGCATGGTCAGTGGAGGTACAAGTGACCTTTGTGGTTAGTTTTATTAGCTTAGGCTGAAATACCAACTGCAACCCTAGCTGGATAGAGATAGCATTGTTACAGTTGAGTAGTTATCCATATTCTCATAACCACACATTTGGATTACTGTAACGTGTTGTACATGGGGCTACCTTTCAAAATGGTCCAGAAACTTCAGCTAGCCCCAGATAGGATGGCAATACTATTAAATGAGTATAGTAGAAATGCAGAAAATTGTTATTTCAAGGAGTTTAGTGGCATACAACAAATTGCTCCTTCTCATGTCAAGATTTCCAGTTGGGCTTGTTGATTTTAGTGGTTAGCTATGCTTCTTCCCAGGGCCAAATTATCTGTTTGAGACCGAACAACATGAGAAACTAGTGGATAAGCCTCTGGCGAGATCTCAAGGTTAGCCAGAGTAGCTGGGATGGAGTTATCTATGTTGGCTTACTGCCAAACATTCTTGAAGTCATTCGAGTAGATCTTCAGAATAGGGGAGGTGTAATATCAGCATAATAGTATATATGAATCCCTGAGACAGTTCCAGGGTGGAATCTTGATGCAGGGCAATCTGGAAAGGTGCTGCTTCCAGGCTGGTATTGGAGTCACATCCGTTGTCATATTTCAATGGGGTCCCCAGCAACTGTAGTGACATAAGCTTATGATCTTGCTTGCTAGTAGCTGGCTGTAATCATTGCATTGCAGTGTTTTGCTTTCTTATCCTATATTAATTTATTCTTGCTTAATAACATCTTTAGCCTTCACCCATTAGTGTGTTCATTGTATTCTAAATCCTAAAATGAGCCATTGTCTCTTGGCAATACACTGAGATTGGATGATACAATCATATTATGACAGTGCTTTGCTTTCTGTATTGACTTCCAGTCCACTACCAGCCCAGTTCAAAATGCTGGTATTAACTGTGGCGGAGTGACAGGCAGAAGCCCAGGGAGGGGCCAACCTGAACATTCCAGAGACTCTGATTGGTTGAAGGAGAGCATAGAACCCCAGGGAGTTGACAGTTAAGGGGAGTCTGTGGTCAGTTGGGGAGAGAATGGGTTGGAGTGAGAGAGGGAGTGGGAGGTTAGTAGAGTAGGTAGGGAAAGGTGGTACTGAAGAGAAGAGTTCAGACAGGAAATCCAGTAACTAAGTTGTGAGAAAGCAAATGTGGAGGTGTTAGTATAGAACCCTTCACAGGAGTCCCCACTTAGGGAGTGAAGGACCTTCTGTCTGAGGAAGAAGGAGAAACTCTGGACTAGTGTGAGGGACAGTTAAATACTGTAACTTTCAAGTAACCAAGCCAAATTGATACAAAGAGCACTGTATAACATCTGCCTGCCTTTAACCTGAATCTAAGCAAAGAACAAGTTTGAATGTAACTGTTGAAAATTCCAAGTTATCTGATCCTGAGTTGAATATCAGTTTAGAGACTTTGTTAGAACAATAAATCAACCTTTTTATTCAAAGTTCTAAGTGTCCAGAGTCTGACTGGTGGACAGGAAAGTAAGAAGTGAATTAACGGAGGGGGCACCCTACTTCAAGTAATCAAATAAAACAAACTGCTTAATAAAGACAAACAAACGTGGGTGAACAGCTACATATAAGACCTAAGACACATAATTGGCTAACACAACTTTAAAAGACAGCTTGAAGTCTGAAGTGACCAATACAAGGTGGCACTGGGTGAGAGTGAAGTACACTTTGAGGGTGTGGGCTTTGGAGCGAGGGGTCCCATCCACTACATTAACCTTTTAAACCCTTAATGGCTTGGGCCAGGTCCCCTGAAGGAGCATCTCTCCTCCCATATATCACTCCGTGCGTGGATACTAATTCAATCGTTGAGGACCTTCTCTGGTTGCCCCTACCAAATGAGATGTGGCAGGTGTCTACCAGAGAAAGGGCCTTTTCAGTGGTGGCATCCCAGTTATGGACTGCCGGGTGCCTATGCTGTGGTCTTTGCAGTGCCAGGTGAAGGACCTTCTATTCTGCCAGGCTTTTAAAAACACGTTAGGACCTTTTAGATCCTTGCACGACTAGCTGTCCTCTGCAGTCAGCCTTTCTTTGATTTTATTTTGTGGCTGTTCTAATTTGATTTTAGAGTTTACCGTAGTATGATCTATTATATTTGTGTCTTTTCTGGTACTTCCTTTGTGAACCACCCAGAAAGCTTTGGCTATTGGGTGGTGCAGAAATGCACCAAGTAAGTAAGTAATAGCTGTTGCTTTGTGTGGCCATAGATTTGGAACCCACCAGGAAATTGCATTTATGCTTCATTCTTGCTAATATGGGGCGGGCAGGCGTAAGGCCACATGTGCAGCGTTGCTGATTAATCTATGTTTCTTGTATCACTAGCCCTGTGCATAGCATGGCTGTTGCTTTAAATATTGATAACTAAAGTCATATATCACCGGCTTCAGAGAATGGCAGGCTCCATGCCTGATAGCAAGAGCCTTCTACAATAATCAGATATTCAATAATTCATGAAAATATATTCCCCTCCCAAATCAAATTGGAAGCTATTTTGTGTAATATATTATTTAAAATTCAATATTATAATGCTCATAACTTGGTCTTCCTGCATCAGAGGACCATTTCGAAATGTGATTATGTGCAGACTCTATTTAAAAGTGACAATTTTTGCTTTTCATTTGTTTAACGGCTTAAATGTGGGAGCTGGAGTGGAACTAAGTCGTCTGACAACAAAACCAAAGGCTGGCAGGAAGAACTGCACAGGGCCATTTTATCAGGCAGATATATATATATATATATATATATATATTCAGGAAAGTAATTGGTGATTGTGGATTGGATCTGAAAGTGACTTTTTCTTGTGAGGTGGTGGATGTTGGTCATGCAGTGAGATATTGGTTACACATTACACTCATCATGTGAAAAGTAGCCACCTGTCAGCCAGGCATTCTCAGTTTTAAGAATTCTGAAGGATCCCCCAAGACAGCCAGAAAAAGCTGGAGGGAATTATAGAGCTTTTGGGCACCTTTACCAGTACCTTATTCTGTCGAGGCAAGTGGCTCCACTGTCAGTGGGGCTGTTTATCTACTCCAACTTTCAGTCTGAACTTTTAAGGAGTTATCCATGGTACTGAACCTCACCACCAAAATAGGTTCAGCACCATGGATAGCTCCTTTAAACTTCATGTTGAAACTTGAAGTGGATGCACAGCCCCATTGACACTGGAGCCACCAGCCCTTATCTACATCATCATCATCATCATCATCATCATCATCATCATCATTAATATGATGATGATGATGATATCCCACCTTTTTTCCTGCAAGAAACCCAAGGCAGCTTACATAATCCTCCTCCTCCTCTCCACTTTATCCTCACTCACAACAACAACCCTGTGAGGTACGTTAGGCTGAGAGTCTGTGACTGGCCCAAAGTCACCCAGTGAGCTTCATGGCGAAATGGGGACTAGAACCCGGATCTCATAAGCCCCAGTCCAGCACTCAAACCACTACACCACACTGTCTCTCTCATTGGAAGCTAATTGTCCCTGATGTTCTGTTCCCTCCCAACTCCTAGGAAAAATTAGTTGCTGCGGTAGAGATAAGCATAAGATAAACAAACAAGCAAAAACAGGCAAAGGTGGTCAGCAACTCTACAATACCTTCCAGATTTCTGTAGATCTGGGCTGAATCATTGGTGGCAGTCAAAAGAATAGCAGGGCCCAGGAACCAGGAGTTATGTCAGGAAGTCAGACAGAGTCAAATGGATTAAATTTGGTTCAGCTTGAACTTTAAGAATTTCTCTAGCCTTACATTCAGTTCATCCTGAACTTTTATTTTTGTTAAGTTTGCATGAATATTAATAAGAATTTCTGTGTACATTTCTCCCAATACATCCATTTTTATGCATTTACACTTAATATACAAAACGTTTTGCAAACAATTTTCCTAATATAATGAATGCATTTTTGAATGTTATTTTCCCTATTGCATGCATTTTTGTATGCATTTTTAATAATAAAACCCCAATGCAAAATGAGCAGTTAAGTGAATTTTAAAGGATAGCTGAGTTTTGGTTCTCACAATGGCTAGAAAGTCTGAAATTAAGTACGGTAAGTTCATTCACATTAAAATGCAAACTAAACAATTCCCTCCCATCGCCACTTACAGGCAATAAATGATCCATTAGACTCCATTTAAACTAAATTAGTGGGCAGCCTACCTATGTTTGAGTGTTTAAAAGTAAGGTTGCTGTTGGGTTTTCTCTTTAAGCCACACTTTGAGGTGCACGGAGGCTCCTTCTCCATCTGAGAAGTTTAAAGAGTTTTGCTTAGATGAGTGAGATTTTGCTTAGATGAATTTCTCTGGAGGATTTTGCACATCCTTAGTTGTAAACATGTGTTGGTTTTTAAAAGTCAAATTTGCAGCTTGGATAGCAGAAGGAATCCTTGTGGGGAAACAGCAGCGAGCCAGTGCAAATGCAAGCAAGCAATTCGATTTTCTTTCCATCATCATCACTGGCTTCCATTCATTGTGGATTCATGCTGTGTTCATCCGCATAAACATTACCAGAACCAAATGACACCAAGCAAGCATGTCTGTATTATGAATATATAATATTTAATAGGCTAAGAATGCACCTAATACCTGAAGTCCTCATTATGCCTTTCTGGTCTGCTGAAGGCATTGTAATTTGATGCTTCTACTAAAATCCGGCAAACAGGAGTTGGATGGGGGCACTTAAAGGAGAGGCGGGATTGCTCCTGTTACACACAATACAAACGTCAGACCTGAAAGCCACTTTGGTATAGGCAGTTGTGTGCAAACTGCATATGTAAATCATCACTTGTGGTGTGCACCTACAATAATTTATACACATGCATGGTCATTATGCAATGATCTACATCTCTATAATATAAAAGAAGGTGTCCTGACTGACTGACTGACTCATCAACGCCCAGCTCAAACCATTTAATCTAGGAACATGAAATTTGGAAGGGACATTGCTTTTATGACGTAGACCCCCACTAAGGAAGGATTTGGGGAAATTCCATCCCTAAAGGGATGAAAAAAGGGAGCAAAATCACCCCACTCTCATATCTGCAGTTCTGCAAATAGGCCTCACCTCATAATTACTGCAGGAGCCAACTTGCTGCAGGAGCCAATAGCAGCAGTTATGCCAATGGACCATACGGCACTTAGAATGTTCGTATGAATTCCTGCAGGGGCCAATAGGGTTGGGTATGCAAATCTCTCCTAGGCCATTTAGAATGTTCTCTGAGGGGGTGAAAAGGGAGGGAAACTTTTAAAATGACTGACTGTTGCGGGGGGGCATCGTCGTATCATCGCATAGGCTCCATCACGTTTAGATGGATCTACCCCAAACTTGGCATGCTCACTCTTCATCACCTGTAGACTCTCAGGATTAACCTGATTTTTCTTTAAGAACAGATATTTCTGTCACAAAAGATTTCTGCTGCCAGCACCCAGCCTAAACGTTACACTTTCAGTCAGAGACACTGCACCTTTTCCATACATGTTTCTTTTAAAAACAATTATACCAAATCCTAAAATCCACGCGAGCGCAGCCGCGGGCAACAGCTAGTGTAGATATATACCAATTCTCTCTTGTATCTATCCACTAGCAGCATCCTAGGTCCCTCTTCCCTATATTTTGTGAGTTCCCAACATTTCCTGTCTAACTGCTTCGCCTTTGTGCTACCCAGTCCTACACAGATCTGACATTCAAAGCTGTCCCACAGCTCAAGAATCTCCTGTTCCTAGGACAATGGTTGCACTAACTTTCAAAATCCTACCTAGATCTTTCCCCTCACTATTTAGAATATTGGTGAGCATTCTATGCACCACAGCAGCCCAGCCAAGGGCTATTGGAGACCCACAGGTAGGAAATTGCCGAGTATTTAATTATTTATTTATTTACAAGACGTATATACCACTCCACATCTAAACAGATTCTGGAGCAGTGAACATTGAAATATTTTAAAATAATAATAAAAACACCATATTAAAGCTTACCAAAAAAATAAAACAACATTATATATATATATATATATATATATATATATAAACAAAAAAACAGAATGCCAATAAAAACTGACTGTTCAATCAAGGACCAATCACATAGAGCGCATTGCAATAAGCCAATTTTGGGGTTAATAGTGCCCATACCATTGTGGCCAATCTATCCCTGTCCAGGAAGGTTTCTTGAAATAAAGATGTCTACAGCAAGCACCGAAAATGACACAATGTTGGTACTTGCCCAACCTCCAGTGGCAGGGAGTTCCAAAGAGAAGGAGCTACCACGCTGAAAGTTCCACTCCAGGTGAACTCCAATCAGACCATAGGTCCATGTAGAGCCACCATGAGCATCTCATCTGATGACCTCAGTGACTGCACAAGTTGAAAGGAGAAAAGCTACTCTCTCAAGTATCCTAGTCCCTAGTCGTTTAGGTCTTTATACGCTAGTAACAAAACCTTACACCTGGCTTGGTAGCAAATAGGCAGCCAGTGCAGTTGCCTCAGCAAAGGAGTTGCAGGCTGAAAAGGGGCAGCTCCTGACAACAGCAGAGCTGCTGCATTCTGCACTAGCTCCAGCTTCCAGACAAGCCTTAAGGGCAGCCCCACATAGAACACATTGCAGTAATCCAATCTTGGTAGGGATGTGCGTGGGGCTTGATTGGGGGGGGTGGAAGTTCAGCGAACTCGCCGGGCTCGCCCCCCCCCGAGCTCTGCTCGACCCAGCTAGACTCACATTCTTGTGAGCCGAGCTGAGGAAAAATGACTTCCGGCTTCCAGAGGCGCGCTACGTCGTTCACGTAGAAAATGGCATATGAAAGACCATTTACGTAGAGTATAGTAGTATACATTAAAAATGACTGCATTTACGCAAATGGTGGCCGTTTTTTAACGTATACTACTCTATACTCTACATAAACAGAGGCTGTGCAGAGGGAGAAGAGAGGGAGCGCAGGGCCATTCCACCAGCCCCGCTGAACGGCCGCCCTCCTGAAGGCTCCTCCTCCCTCAACTGCCACCACCGCAGCCATTCCAGCAGGTTGGGAGGAGGGAGAAGAGAGGGAGCGCAGGCAGGGCCACTCCACCAGCCCTGCCAGGAGTATTCATTCATATGCCCCCTTCTTCCCTCCCCATTCCTTTCTCCTTGTGTGCCGTGTCTTTTTAGATTGTAAGCCTGCGGGCAGGGACTGCCTTGTTCATTGCTGTGAACCGCCCAGAGAGCTTCGGCTATTGGGCGGTATAATAATGAAATAAATAAATAAATAAATAAATGGCATAGAGAGCCGGGGGACCCGGAAGTCCAGTGAGCACCTCAGCTGGCGCTCGCCGGAGGCTCGGCTCAGCTCATGCGGGGGGAGCACTCACCAAGCGCCCCGCAAGTCAGATGCCGGGCTGGGCGCCCAACCTTAGTCTTGAGGTTACTAGCACCTGTATCACTGCGGTCTAGCTGTCCCTGTCCAAGAGAGGTCCTAGCTGGTGAGCCAATCAAAGCTGGTAAAAGGCACTCGGAGCAGCCACTGTCACCTGGGCCTCCAGGGACAGTGACAGAACTAGGAGTACGCCCACACTACAAGCATGACCTTCCAAAGGGAGCGCAACCCCATCCAGAACAGGCAGTGAGCCTGTCTCCTGGACTCGGGAACCACTCACCCACAGGGCTTCCGTCTTGCCAGGATTCAGCGTCAGTTTATTGGCCCTCATCCAGCTCATCACAGAGTCTTGGCACTGATCCAGGACTTCCACAGATATCACATATATAGGGATATATATACATATATCACAACTTTGGGAAATATCACATCTTCTCTCCCCCCCCCCCAGTATGGCACTGGAGGAGTTAATATACAGTCATGCCTTGGATTGAGAGCATAATTCGTTCCGGAAACGTGCTTGTAATCCAAAACACTCTTATATCAAAACAAAATCCCCCCCAAAAAAAATTTGTACAGAGATTTTTAATTTAAGCCGAACTACAGTACTTGTATTGCAAGACGTCGCTTGTATATCAAGTCAAAAAAAATTAAATAAATATTTAAAAATTTGCTTGTCTTGCAAAACGCTCTCAAACCAAGTTACTTGCAATCCAAGGTATTACTGTATGTGAGAAATGGACAACTGTGAAAGCAAGGCAATGGAAGCCAAGGAGAGATATAGGCATAAGTGTGATCAGGATTGGGGCCTTTTACAGTTCTTTCCTTTTCTTCCTCTCTCATCTGCTAAGAGCTTTATATTGAAAGGTGATTTTCTCAAAGCCACAAGAAGGCTGCAGAAGTGACACAATTCAGCTCAATTATATTAGCAGTGCTCTGCAATTATATCGCACTGCAGTTGATCAGTGCACTTTGGAAGCATTAACTAATTAAGGGAATTTACTGGAAATGGTTGTGCTTTGTTTCTGAAAAATAAATATATTGAGTGCATTGAGGGGAGACCAGGGTGAGTCATTTGAAGCAAGCAGGAAAATCTTGGAGGTGGATTTGATTTGCAGAGATTCAATAAGAAAGAGAGATTCCAATTTACAAAAATCAGATTTGAATGTTCACTATCCTTAAGAAGGGTTCAGATTTACCTCACCTCTGAGAACGTTCCTTGACTCCAATTTATCTATATTTTTTTAAAAAAACCACACACACCTCAATTTGCTTTCATTTGATTCACCTGCATGCCTTTGGAATTTAATTTACCTTAAATCTGTTTGCTCTCTTGAAATGAATGAATGAAAATTGATGCTTTGTTTCTTCGCCACTATTCAGATCATTGAATTCTGTAAATGAAAGTGAGAAATCACAGGATGCCTTGAAGGTAGCTTTTTTCCCCTCCCAAGGGTGTCAATTCTTTAGGAGCAGAGGCGTATGTTTCATAATAGTTTGGCTTGGTTGGAAGGAGAATCTTGCTGACTTGCTGCAACCTTCACCTTAACAACAAGGCAAGCACTGTGGCTCCCAAATTCTTCTCCAGGTTGTGTTTTAATCAGCACAAAATGACAACCCTTCACTTCTTTCCCCCTCCCTCCAAGCATACATTCGTGGGTATTGTTCCAGCAGCAGCAGCAGCAACAACAACAACAATGGGGGAGGCAGGGAAGGAAACAGAAAGACCAGGAGGTTGAGCTCTCTCTCCATTTCCCCTCCCTCCTCTTCCTCCTCCCTCTCCATGGCATGTGTCCCTGGGAAATACAGCTTTCCCAGGGCCCCCGGCATGTGTGCTGGGGAAATGATGCAATGTGATATCACTGGATCAGCATCCACCACCACCCATCCATCCAGCACACAGAAGTGGCAGTCAATAAAGCAGAGTGGAGGCACAGAAATGCTAGTGTCATTGACTTGCACTTCCCCATTCTGTGAATAGAAGGGAAAACAGGAAAACTAGTGTGCCTCCACTCCTTTTTGCCCTTCACTTTGGGTGGCCTTTTCTGTCGCCACAAGGTGGAAACCTCCCCCCCCCCCGGTGGCCTCCATCAAACCAGCCTTAAAATTCTCTGGGTCTCAGGAATCTATTTTAGATAGTGGGGTGGGAGTTGTCTGTTAGACATGGGGTGGGTAACCCCTCCCCTCCAACAAGGTCATAATGTTTCCAACAATTTTTTAAATTTTACCAAAGAAGAATGTTAATAGGTGGGGGGGGGGATTTAGAAACTGACCGGATACACACACAACAGGAAAAAAAAAATCCAGCAAAACTTGGAATTAGGTGGCTCGTAAGTCGAATCTGCTATGTTCGTAATGCTTGCATGTTTACCAAGGTTGGATGGCTATCCAACAAACTTTGTGGTTGATCAAATTGAGGTTGATCAAGAGTGTATAAACATCCTGGAATGCCTATGTGAGGAGCCCTGGGGTGGTCATGCGGCCATGCCAGGAAGTGCCTGCCCAGCTGAAACACTTTCTCTGAATACAGCCACGCTGCTGCAAGCATAAAAGGAGCTTTTCTACAGCTCTTACTACTTTAGAAACCCTCCTTTCATGCTTGTGGCAAGTACGTCTGTCTTCACATATTGTGTTCAGCCTGGCAGGCACTTCCTGGAATGGACATGTGACCACGCCAGGACACGCATCATGGGGTGGTAACACATGGGCATTCAAGGAACTGTCTACCACCAGCTGAAACACAATGTGTGAAGTCAGTGGTGCTTGCTAGGAGGGCACACACACACAACCTCTCAGGGACGATGAGGTCGGGAGGGGAATGATACAGGAGGGCAAGGACAAGGAGGTGATCTGTGCATTTGTTGTACCATAGTTCGTATGTACAAAATGAGAACTCAGAATAATGGAAAACGTTCATTTGAGATTAGACAGAGGAAATTGGTAACTACATAGTGAGCAAATTTCGATTTTTGTTAGGGTATAAATGCATCCAGCTGTGTCCCCATTTTATTCAGTCCCAAGAAATATCTTATTGTCCTAAGTCCAGCAGTACTTTAACTAGTTCTCTAGTTCCAGCATCTCTGAAGGCTTCTGGCCTTTCCTTATTCATTCTCTCTCTCTCTCTCTCTCTCTCTCTCTGTGCCTTAGGCTTTCAATCTTTTATTTTTCCCTCCCCAACTCTAACCAATCAGGAGGGTAGTTTCTTGTTCACCTTTGCCCCAAAATTCCTATTCCTAAACTCTTTCTGTGACCTCCAGCTGAGTTTCCTGCAAAAACTTTCTCTTCTTCTTCCTGAGCAGACATCCTGGGGCTAGTAGAAGCTAACTCAGCTTTCGACTTGAGCCTCCTGCAAATCTTTGGCTTCCCAAGCAGAAATCCTAGCTCCTCTAATTCAATTTAACTTTTGACCCAGCCCATACACAAGAAGGATTTAACCCCATAGTATCCCCCCCAAAAAAAACATAGAATCCCTTCTGTTCCTTCACACTCGCATAAGTATATAATGTCACATGTGTTTTTCAACTCTACATCTCCACAAACACATGGAATAAAGAGACATGGGTCAGCAGCATCCATGTATCTCCATGGAATATGTGGTTTGAATCTCATGGCAAACTCCCCCGCTCCCTTTTATTTATTTTTTTGGAAACACATAAACCACCCTCCCCACTAGGGGGCAGTGTAAGTCTTGTGCTTTCTCTCTGCTCTAAAATATCGTTTGAAACACTTCTACCATGCAGGAATGACTGCTTAGGATTGACATCACACAATAAACCACACCCCAGTCAGGATATATGGGTGGAGGGATTTGAATGTGCATGGAACCCCAAAACAGTAAGGAAACATGCGAACTTTACACCACTTACTATCTTCCCTCGCTCCTGAAGGTCCCAGTTTAGTCTGTATTAGGAAGATCTTGAGGAGGGGATTGTCTTAAGTGGGTAAACAAGCCTTTGCCCAAGAAAGAGATGAGATCGTCTTGCTACTGGTGGTGATCCACTGCTGTGTGTGCATGTGCGACCCTCTAAAAGCTTGTAGAACTGCTCTTACAGGCTGGGTATGAGACGCAACTCCTATTTTCCACACAGACATCAGTTCTCTTTTAAATATGCTGACTCACCAAACAAGCAGCAAGAGCAAAAAAAGAAGAAGAAAAGCATGACCCCATTTCAACACACTCTGGATATTTTTGCACCCTCCCAATGAAAATGTTTCTCCTTCCGAGCCTGACGGCCTTTCCTGACCCCCCCCCCCCACAGTAGTGGTTGGGTGAGTTCTGAATCACTGGCTCCTTCGCAGAGTGTTGCCTTGCCTTAAAAAAAAGAAAAATCACTTACACTTCCATGGAGTAATTATTACACACATTGCTCTACTGCACCCAATGGATCTCTCTCTGACAGACTGACTAACAAGGGCAAGCAGTGTCTGTAACCTCTGCAGATTCTATGGAATTGTGGAAAGTGTTCACTGTTGCAGAGGTGAAATGCAATGCCCTGGCCAGAGCAGGAACCGGTGGTGCTTTGCATCCTGGCTTCCCGACCCCTTCCTTCGGCACCTGACAAAGATGAGCTTGAATTCTACTCTACCTGCTTGCATGCAACTACATGATCGCTTACAACATAAAGTGGAGAGCTGTGGAGAGATGGATTGGAGAGTCTGCCAGGCTTGATCTTGCTCAGGTTCTCTGTTTTCCACCACTAGGCTCTTTCTGTCTCTGTTCTGTGTGGGAACCTTCCCCCCCCCACAGAAATGTGCACGTATTTGTGTGGATTTTTCAAAATGTGTGCACCCATTGACTTAAGTGTGTTTGTGTGCATTTTAGAAATGAAAGAAATGTCCCTTGCACATTTTTCAAATGTGCACATGTTGAACACATTCTTTGTTGTTGTTGTTTTTTTGTTTTTTGGTTGTTGTTGTTTTTGTTTGTTTGTTTTTGCAAGACTCAGCAATGTACAGATTTCTTACCACAAACTGAATTCCGTGGGGATGTGTGATTCAGAAGTAGTGATGTAACCACTCACCTCGTTCGGGCTTAGCAGGCTGAAATCAGCCCCGCTCACGTCCGCCCAAGGCGAGCGGGCCTTACTGGGTCCCAGGCCTGCTCACCTCTATGGGCTGAGCCGCCCGCACAGGCTGCGCCGGTCCCGTAGCGTCACTTCCGGCTGGCCAGAAGTGACATGCTGGGACCCTGCGCCACTGCGCCGGGACCCAGCACTGCGTATTTTCTGTAGAAACCAGGGCAACAGGGGTGGCCCCATCGTGTCACTTCCGGCCAGCTGGCCCCATCGTGTCACTTCCGGCCAGCTGGAAGTGACGCGATGGGACTGTTGTGGCCGGCTCGAGCAGCACGGAGAATTGCTCCGTGCCACTGGGAATCGAGCGGCGGGGAGGCCCCTGCTGCAGAGACATGAAGCAGGGGGGGCTAGTGTTGGGACCGAGCCTTCAGCAGGCTCGGGCTTGGCCCGGGCTCGGGGCTCGGCCCTCCGCGGCGCCCGATCTCACCCTTCAGAGCGGCGTGGAGCGTTCTCCGTGCCGCTCGAGCTGCTTGAGCCGCCACCACCACCGGAGGCCCCCCGCCCCCCGCTGCCGGCGCCACCGGAGAGCCTGCAGGTAAGCCCGCGGGGGTGGCAGGGAGCCCGCGCAGACATGAGCAGGCCCAGTTCAGGCCTCACTCGTGTCTGCCGGGCTACTCGGCTACAGCCCTAGCGGGGGCCCCCCCAGGTACGTGGACACCCCTATCAGAAGAACTCTAGCTCACTGAAGTTCTCAGAATTCAGGGTGGATGGGTGACTGGCCAGATGGGCAATTCATAAATGTAATAATAAATAAATAAATAAATAAATAAGATTCCATCTCAATGCTTTTTCTGACTAAAGTCCGTATCAGGTTATGAACTTTTTTCCTTTTCACATGGAAATATGCGCATATGTTTTCAAATGAATGCATCGATTGTGCACATCTTTGAAATGTATGCATTCTTCTCCCATTGGTTAAAGAACATCTGTGTGCATTTTTCAAAAGTGTGCATTTGTTTCATGCACATTTTTTTCAAATATACACATGTTGTTGCATACATTCTTTTTGGTCCATGAATCGCATTGCAAGCTCGGAAATATACAGACTTCAACTGTAGATTGTGCTTGAGTCTGTGTTTGAGACTGAAAGGTGTGAACTGGGTAAATCCTGATTTAAAAAATGAACTGAATGGAATTTCTCATACATCCCTACGGTCAGGTTTGGAAGGTGCAAACCCAACAAATTTCTCTTCCACCCCTACGGAGCTGTTTGTGGCACCTTCTGCATAAGCTACATTAGAAGTTATCACTTCTTCTGCACTGGGCATCAGGACAAGACAAGCTTTTTTGGTTGTACTTAGCATAATGTTTACACAATGCCTATGATAACCTAAACCAGCTTTCACCATTCTGGCAATCCCCGTAACCCTCCCTCCATATAATAGCCACAGATATTATTTTAACATGGACACAGAACGAAGAGACACACACGAAACATCGAGTCAATAAAGGAAGCTGATTAAAGGATCGACAAAGAGATAACTGGAATCATTTCCCCAGAAGTCCTCCATCTCAGAATATAAAATGAGACCCTATGCATTTGTAGGCACCAGTCTCCTGACCAACCCCCTTTATGTGTGCAGAAGGTATCCCTTTATTCTTTACCAAACACTCATTGATCCCTGGGAAATGACATGAAATACAAAGCTTTATAGGTACATGTCCTTAGAATGTTTCTCACTTATTCTTGATAAAACCCCCAGTGATTTGCTGTGAAATCACATGAACAGGCTACCCAACTAAGCAGTTTTTTGTTTGGTCAATTGCCTATCCTTTTTTCTTTTCTTTCTTTCTTTTTTTTTTTTTTTTTTGCAACAACACTAAGAAATAATAAGGTAAGACACAATACATTGGGTAAACTAGTAAAAAAAAGTTATACTGTGACAAGATCTGTAACAGAAATAGTTGTGTGGCTATTGTTGTCAATGAATATTGGTGAGGCCCACCCAGAATTCAGTTCTGGGACAGTGATTTGACTTTCCCTGTGCACTCAACTACATATTTGGGTGTCTAAGGGTGCCCTCCTGAGCCACAACCCCTTAAAGAGCCAGTGTGGCGTAGTGGTGAGAGAGTGTTGGACTGGGACTCGGGAGATCCGGGTTCAAATCCCCGCTCAGCCATGAAACTCACTGCGTGACTTTGGGCCAGTCACTGACTCTCACAGCCTAACCTACCTCACAGGGTTGCTGTGAGGACAAAATGGAGAGGAGGATGAGGATCATGTAAGCCGCCTTGGGTTCCTTGCAGGAAAAAAGGTAGGGTATAAATATAATAAATAAATAAAAATCCCAGGACTCCAAGAATGTGAACTGCTTGGGCCCCCAAAGTGGCTCCTTTCCACACACCCAACTCCCAGAGCCACATCAGGCAAATCTCAGGAGACCTCTTTTTGCCTCCTTGGTGCCTCTGTGAGCTCACTCAAGACCCATGGCTATGCATCCTACCGGCACTGCCCCACCCAGCCTGACCTAATTGACCCTTGTCACCCTAATAGCCAACCTGCCCCAAGAGATTCTGCACAGAAACGGGGAGGGGGAACACATACCTCTGGCCAGTCTTGGTGCATACCAAAAGTCTTACTCATTCCCCAAGGAAGCCAGAAATGCCTGTACCGAATCAAGTTCTGAATGGGTGGGTGGATGGGTGGGTGGGTGAGTGCTGACCAAATAGGAAGTGTGTCATTGTCAAGGCAGGTTTGGGCTGATATAAGCCCCAAAGCGCTGCCCCATTGCATTAAGGTCAGGATGCAACATACATCTATGCTGGGCCCATGTGTGTCCACCTCCCCCAGGAGGCTGATCTCCATACTGAAGTGTGAGGCCAAGCAAGGCACATATTTATTTATTTATTTATTTATTTATTATATTTATGAATCGCCTCAGTATGTTTGTTTTTGGGGGAGGGGTGGTTGTTGTACTTCCAAGTGGGTCCCCACCATGGCGGATGTTAAGAACTACAAATCCCAGGGAGCAATACAAATAAGTCTTATGTGCACAGCACCAGCATCAGCACAGACACAGCAACATTACAAGCAGGGAGAAAACCATTAGAAAAGGCACTGGTTCTTCCATCTGCTCTCCAAGAAAGCACAAAATTATCAAGCCAATTCTGAGTTGAGTCAAGGCCGCGTAGGGATGCCACCCCCCCCCCAGCTGTGCTCAACTTACCTTTTCCCCAGCTCGACTCGCGACCAGGTGAGCCAAGCCGGGTAAACGCAATTTCCGGGTTCCCCGGCTCTACGTCATTTACGTAGTAAATGGTGTAAGATATGCCGTTTATGTAAAGTACAGCGTAGTATATAGTAAAAATGGCATTTTCGCTAATTGCGGCTGTTTTTACCTATACTATGCTATCCTTTATGTAAACGGTGTGGAGCCAGGGAACCTGGAAATCCAGCCTGTGGCTCACCAGGTGCCTCAGCTGGCACTTGCTGGAGGCTCGGAGCACATGCTCGCTGAGTACCTCGCGAGTTGGGTGCTGGGCAGGGCATCCATCCCTAGTCAAGGGGCATTTCCTTATCACTAGTCTCAGATAATGTGGGGAGACCTTTCAGAAGCCAAGCATGTCATTCAATGTCCCTAGTAACTCTCAGGAGACACACCCATCTTTGCAACACACACCCATAGCCACACTCCACAGGACTGTGTCCAGGGCAAATTTGCCATTTGCTGCTATAGCCTTGATCCTAACTGGGACCCTCGAAACAAGAGCCAAGTGATGACATTTTTTAAAAATCTGTAACAATCTTTCCCTCCCTGCTTTGAGATCTACTCTGAATTCTGAACAGTATCACAGAGCAAGTAATTGAATTCCTCACCCCTGTAAACATTTTTGGCTTTCAGGGACCCCTCTGAAAGGGCAAAGAGATTTTCTGAAAACCACCTGGCAGCTTCTTCCCCAAAATGAAATACCTGATGCAGTCCCAAGGTAGTGGGATACATTCTGACTGTGTGTTCTAGAAAAGACACACAAGAGATGACAATACAGATTGCCTTATTTACTGTGGGGAATGAGGCAGAGGCAGTTTCCCCAAAGAAAGTATTGTTGACTATATATGCATCACATATCATAGAATCATAGAATCATAGAAAAGTAGAGTTGGAAGGGGCCTACAAGGCCATCGAGTCCAACCCCCTGCTCAATGCAGGAATCCAGGTCAAAGCATCCCTGACAGATGGCTGTCCAGCTGCACCTTGAATGCCTCCAGATTGGGAGAGCCCACCACCTCCCTAGGTAGTTGATTCCATTGTCTTATTGCTCTGACAGTCAGGATTTTTTTCCTGATGTTTAGGTGGAATCTGGGTTCCTGTAACTTGAACCCATTATTCCGTGTCCTGCAAACTGGGATGATCGAGAAGAGATCCTGGCCCTCCTCTGTTATATTTTTTCCATGTTGCAGCCTCTGAATCAGGCTCCTAGCACTGGCTTTGCTCGCTTGCTTGCTTTTAAGTATTTGCAGATGTGTCTTGCATCCTCCCACTTCTGGTCTTACTTACACTCTGATTTCCTGTTGGAGTGGGCCTGGGGACCTGTGCTTGGGGCAGGGTTCCATCATCATGGTGACCCAACCATGTTGCTCCACCCCACCAAATTTCCTTAATTCTCCTGTGTGGCATGGAGCTGTCTTCCTATTCCTGGTTTCTTCTATCACAGGGCTCTCCAGCCTTGGGTCCCCAGATGTTGCTGGACTACAGCTCCCAGAATCCCTTGCCACTAGCCATGCTGCCTGGGTATGCTGGGAGCTGTAGGCCAGCAACATCTGGGGACCCAAGGTTGGAGAGCCCTGTTCTATCAAGTCTCTAAGACAGCTGGCTTGTTGGAACAGGAGCAAGTACCTTTTCTTTAATTAACATCTGAGCCCTTTCTCATTCCAGCATAATCAGGAGCTGGTGTGTCACTCCTCTGTCCTCTTCTTTTGGCTAGCCCTGATAAAAGGATGAGGAATTTTTGCTCTTTGGGGGCAGGGTCTGTTGGTAGTGGGATGTGTTATTGTCCTGGACTTTGGCTCCTCTCCCAGCAAGGAGCTGGTGGTTGTGAGGCATTTCCTGGTGACTGTCACGTTGGACAATTTCGAAGCCTATGCAGATCAGCTAGTTAAATGGTTAGGTTTGTTTTCTGTCTGAATGTATCATAGATTTCATAGATCATAGAGTTGGAAGGAGCCTACAAGGCTATCGAGTCCAACCCCCTGCTCAATGCAGGAAACTAGAGGAGGGGTCTCCCATCCAAGTAATAACCAGGCCTGACCCTGCTTAGCTTTCCACACTCAGACAAGCTGAGCCAGCATAAGCCACGTTGTTCTTCTGTCTCTGTAAGTAAAAGCTGATTTTTATATATATACAATAAATGTATGTTTTCTTCTAATTGATGAGAAGTGTGTGATTGAAGTTTCTGACCAAGTGAGGAGTGTGTTCTGTCCCCACATGGTCTAACCACTTGGAAACACTACCAGGGCATTGGTTCTGGTCCCAGGAAGGGAGAACTACTGCATAAAGGAGCTTGAGTGATCTCCAGCGATGTCACTACTTATAAACTAGGAATGGATGAATGTCAGGGTTGTTTTTTTCTTTCTCTCACGTTTGAATTTGTCTGATCCCAATTTGTTCCATCCTGTTTATGAAACAAACATATGAATTTTGACAAGTTCTTATAAAAAAAAATTAAAAAAATTGAAATTCTCACCCATCTGCACTTGCCAAATTCAATAGGTACAGATATTCCTGACAGGGGGAGGACCATATTTTACTTGTCTGTCGTGTAGCTGTTAAAGATGATGAGTCTGTCAGAAAAAAAAAGAGCTGGCAACTAGAAATGGTGGAGAAATTTGTTTGATTTGCACTTTAATGCAAGCTGTCCTAATTTCACAGTTTCAAACATATTTGTCAACCAAAACTCAGTTATCCTTTGAAATTCACGCTTCTCCAGATTTGGCAATGGTGTTCTCCATTTTTAAAAATGTGTATATCAGGGGGAAATGTACACAGAAATACACATATTAGTTAAAATAACACTAAATGCATTAATCAGGAGAATTGCTTGCAGAAGGTGTGTATTATTAGGCAAAGTTACATAAAAAAATGTGCATATGCATTTTTATGCACATTTCCCTCAAACTTCTTTAAAGCATTCTCAAAGTTTGGGAAGAACTGATCTTAAGATTGGAACAATGAGAAAGTAAGAGAAACCCAAACTGATGGATTCATCCTCCTTCCTAGTGACAACTGTAATTAAGCACCACAAACATGGCTTAATACAAAGGGATTCTGTCCCATACTTCTAACAGGTAGGCACCATGAGCTAGGCCACCTAGCACCCGCCAAATGTTTTGGACTACAACTCTCAGAGTCCCTGACCATTAACCATGCTGGTGGGGTGTATGGGAGTTGTAGCACAGAACATCTGGATGGCTGGGGGTTCCTACCCCTGAGCTACTCAATCACTCTAATCCCTCTGCTTGGATGGATGAATCTGTTGGTTTTCACTTTCTTAAAACAAGCAAACCACCAACAACATCTGAAGATCTTTCCAACCCATTTAGGAAGAAATGTATGGGCTTTAGTACACTCTTATTAAAAAAAAAAAAAAAAGAATCTAACAAAATTATCACCAAACCCCACTCCTGTCCTCATCATGTTCCCAGGAGATCAGACTACTCTTATGCCAGCAGATCTAGTGTTCCAACGGAGCAGCCACTAGGTAGGATATTGCAAATTAGGCTGTGTCTTTCCAGTAGCTGACCCAAGAATGGGAGGAGCATGAGGGTCCTGGCACTGGAGCCTGCAACATTCCCACACACACACACACAACTCCCTACCCAGTTGTTTGTGAGACCCTAATCTTGTGTAGGGAGTGGAGAAAATGGACAGCACTTGGGAGGTCTACCTCAGAGAGGAAGGTGGAGGAAGCTGACCTGCTTTTAGAGCAGGGCTCTCCAACCTTGGGTCCCCAGAGGTTGCTGGCCTACAGCTCCCAGCATACCCAGTCAGCATGGCTAATGGCAAGGGATTCTGGGAGTTGTAGGCCAGCAACATCTGGGGACCCAAGGTTGGAGAGCCCTGTTTTAGAGCAAGTCCTGGAGACATGGAGGTGAAGAAGTGCTCCCAACCCTTTACCTTCTTCTCAGGCCTTGTGTAACCAGTTGGGCTGGACTACAAGGAGGGTTCCATGGTTGGCCAGGGGGGTTGTTTCAATGCATGTCATCTCCACCCTGTGCTGTGGCATCGTCAGAAGGAACCTGTGCTAGCTCGTGTCGTGAATGACTCGTGGCAGTTTCCTCCTCATCTTCTGTCACTCCATGAATTCCATCTTGCTCTCCGCACCACCTCTGTGAGATTGGTGCAGAGGGAACAGGAAGGGCATCTGCCTCACATCCTGTGCCTCGGCATCTCTCTCCCTCTCCCTCCCAGGAGGGGCTCAAGCGATCCTTGAATCAGAAGTTTGCACATACACACTCTCTTCCCCTGTAGACCTACAAATAATGGAGTTGAAATAACCCTCAAAGCTGCTGAATGGCATTCCTCATCTTTTGAATGCCTTGTCCATTGTGAATCAGTTCACCGTGTACCCAGAGATAATTAGGGCAACTTATTTAAAACTTACGACCTAATTAGTGGTTTTAATGGTCATTAATTACACAAAGAGCAACAAAGCCGTTACAGCTTCTAAGCGGCCGCCTTCGGAAGGCGAGGTTCAGGTATTTATCTGGGCCCGTAAAGGAGAGAGGCTAGCTAGCTTAACATCTAATTAAACCAAATTGTCCCCAGTAATTATAAGCAATGTGATTTTATTTATCTGGCTTAATTACCAGGGCCTTTACACAGTCTTTGACCTGGCACAGTGGCAAAGAGTACAGAGGGGAGATTAAAACACCATCCATCAATGTGGGGAGAGTGGAAGAATTATAGACTTTGGTGCCAAGAGGTGACAGAAGCTGGAGAGGTGAATGGAAAGGGAAGAATGTTTGAAGAACAGTATGATACATTTCCATCAGAGGCGGGGTTGATGGGGAAAGAGCATATCTGTCTAAATCAAATCCAGCCTCTACACACAAGGAATAGAATGAGTTTGGCACAAAGTGGTAGAATCTTGAGGAGGTAGAATGGATTGTATGACCAGACTGCAGGTGAGGGGGATAAGTAGGGATGCACATGAGGAATCTGATAGGGGTGGTGAAAATCTGAGAGATGTTCACGATTTGACCCCCGGATCCTGGCTCATTAGCCCTGTGCTGGCACCGGCTCACTGTTGTGCGAGTCAAGCCATCTCACGGACTTCCATCTCTAAGATGGGCCGCGGTTTGCACATTAAAAAAACCCACACAACAACATTAAGGAAATTTGCGCAAATCACACTAGAACCATGTTGTTTCTGGCTTCCAATTAGTGTAAATAGTGCAAATAGCATAATTTACGCAAATGGCATGATTTTGTGCAAATAGCACGGTTTGTGCAAATTTCCTGAGCATTTAAATACATGTGCAAACCATAGCCCATCGTAGAGATGGAAGTCCATGGGGAAAAAAACCCAGACTCAGCCCACTTCCAATCATCAGGTCAGAAGTGGGCAGGAAGTCCGTCGAGCTCAAAGGAGCCAGACTTCCCAGCGTCAGCATATCCCTAGTGATAATACCAATGAAAAAACAACTCTTCCTTGCAAGTAGAAAACTACCACACTACATAGAGAGCCGTGTTATTTTTCCTGTGGCAGAGCTATTCCCAGCATGGAGAAGACTATGATGCATCTGCCTGCCATATGGCAGTTAAAGCTGAGGAGCCTGTCAGAAAAAAAGAAGAAAAAATAGAGGTGGCTGCCCTAATTCAGCACCACACACATGGTTGAATATCCAGGGATTCAAACCCAGACTTTTAGGAGCTAAACTAAGAGTGGGCATCTCCAGACGTTTCAGCCTACAATTCCCATCAACCCTTGCCAGCAATGCCAATGGTGAGGGTTTATAGGAATTGCTAGTCAAAACATCTGGAGGACCACAAATTGTCCACTGCTCAGCTAAACAGTCAAAGGCCTCTGCCTGGACAGATGAATCTGTCAATTCAAGTATCTCCCACATTTCTTTTCTTTTTTTTTTTTTTAATATCTCCAGTTCTTCTTGTCCCAAATGTGAAGAGATTTGTGGATTTGGGTACAGTTGCAAAATCTGGTAAATTCTCACCCTCCCTAGTCCACACTAACATCTTTGGATACTTTCAGGGCTGGCGCTACCGCTAGGCAAACTAGGCGGTTGCCTAGAGCACGTGGCTGAAGAGGGCGCAGAAATGGGACCCCCACCACCACCACCCGCAGCCGCCGGACCCCCCCGCCACCCCCGCAACCCCCGCAACCGCCGGACCCCCCTGCCACCCCCAGCAGCCGCCGGACTCCCCCGCCACCTACCTTCTCCGTGCGGCGTGGAGCCCCGCCCACGCTCTCTTTTGGCGGGAGGAACCAGGGCAACAGGGCTTAAACAGCCCTGTTGCCCTGGTTTCCCCGGCCAAAAACAGAGCGCGGGGGTCCCGTCGCGTTGCTTCCTCCGCGATGGGACCAGCGGACGGGAAGGCAGGCTCGGAGGAGGAGGAGGCGGCGGCCAGGGCAGGGGGGAAGGTAGGTGGCGGGGGGGGTCCGGCGGCTGCGGGGGGGTTTGCAAAGCAGGGCTGCTTTGCTCCGGAGGCCCCCCCACGGCACGAGAGGGGGGAGCGCTAAATATAATTCTGCTTAGGGCGCCAAACTGCCCTGCACTGGTCCTGGATACTTTCACTTCATGTGCAGTCTAGGCCTCTGGTGACCTTGAAACCAGGCAGTTCGATTACATTTTTACCTATCATCTAAGGTCCCATAGATTTTGGGTGGTGAACTTTCTGGTGGTATGATCCGTTCAACAATTTAACAGACTTCCTCCGAAGGCAAGAGGGCTTGCCTTCATTAGAGGTTTATTGGCAGAGGCTGGTAGTGTGTTTCCTGCATCAGCAGGGGGTTGCCCTAGATTACCTTTGAAGTTAATTCAAACTCTATGATTTGTGAATCCTTTGCCAGATCATAAGAGGTGAGGCTCACCATTAACAGTGGTAGTAGCTCAGCTGCTTTCCTTTTTGCTCTTCCCCTTAGCCTTTGTTTTGCTGTGGCGTTGCAAGTGACAAGAGCAGCAACAACCGTGTTGGCAGTCTGGCCACTATTTGCATCTCCCATAAGGTGTCAGACCTATAGTCACTCTGAGACATGGAGCAGGTCTGGTGTGGTTGGCAGCCACCAGAGAAGCATGGGGGGGAATATTCTGAGAAAATTCTGCAAAGTGGCCTTCTTGTAGGGATGGGGAAAGTGTGGCCCTCTTGATGTTGCCGGACTGCAGAGCCTATCTGCCCTAACCACCATAGCCAATGGTGATGGAACGTTGCAATCCAACATCTGGAGAGCCACATGTTCCCCATCCCTTTTCTAGGGGGAGGAGTTGAGAAAGGGGGGGGGGAAGCAGTTCTTTTATAAGGATTCGAAAAATGCAGGGGGGGCTCCTTGCATTCATTCATTCATTCATTCATTCCATTCCATTTCATATACCACCCTATAGCCGAAGCTCTCTGTTTTCAACAGTGCCTCAAACAAGGCCAACATACAATAAAACTTCTGTAAAATTGTGCTACAATAGAGAAATTAAAAACAGTTTAAGAGATTTTTAAAAAACAGTTTGGCCAGAGATAACAATATTTAATACATAATAGACCTGCTACAAACACCTGACATGCACGCCCCTTTTCTATTGCAGCTTTCATTCTGAGGCTGAGCTTTATGGGAGCTATCCGTGGTGCTCCATGGTGGCGAACCTATTTTGGGGGATGGAGTACAGCACCATGGATAGCTCCTATAAAGCTCAGAATGAAAGCTGCAATGGATAAGGAGCCCCACTGATGCAGGAGCCCTTGGAAAAACGAGCCCCTGAAGGACTGCAATTACTAGCAGTGTATGCAAATGGTTTCTCAAAATTCTCTACCCTATCTGTGGGCAGAGAAATGGGGTGGGGGTGGATTTCACTGAATTTCTCCAGGAGGAGGAATTTTCTCAACAGTTTCTCACAGGTAGGGCTCACCGTTGGCAGGGTTTGTAGCTTCCTTCTTTTTTTCCTAAGGGTTTTTTTTGGGGGGGGGTGCCACTGCAAGTGGCAAAAGCATAAACTGTATTGGCAGGCTGGCCCCAATTTTGCATCCACCACAATGCAAGTGTGAGGGGGGCAGTGTTGTGTATAGCTCCAGGAAAGAGGTAGAGCTAGTGCTGTGCCAAAATCTGCCCTCTGATTTCCCGAAAGTTTTCTTCCTCCAAGAAAGAGACTTCCATTGTCCTGTCTCGTTTTCAGGGTATTTTATAATGTATGTTTGTGGTGTTTTTGAGCTTACTTAATCACTGTGAGTTGGCTGAGGGGGCTGTGTGTGTGTGTGTGTGTTCACTTTCTATTACACATCTCCCCATTGCTCTGCAGCCTCCCAGGCTGCCCTCACTTCCTGATCTGAAAAAGCCCTGTGGGAGGAAGAACCTCACCATGTCTTTTTCCCTGAGTTTTAATTGAAGCGTAGGAAGCCCAGGATGCTACACACCGCCAGAGATATGATTGTACAATGAAAGACAGGACACTCACACACACTCCCTGGACACTTCCTCAGTAAGGTAAGCACAAGAAACATGAACCTGACCCATGAGAATTTCTCTGACATTTTCTTCTCCTTTGAATTTCTTTTTGAATTTCTTTTCTATCAAATTTAATGAGAATGGTTGGAAAAAATGTGGGAGAAATTTCTGGCACAGCCTTAGAAATGGCAGATTTGTCCATCCTTATCTGGTCGTGGAGAGTGATGCCACCAATTTTTTTGTTTATTTCATAGGTTTGTGGGGCCAAACTCATCTGTTTGTAATGCCCAGCATTGTATCTGAAAAACAATGTATTATGGATTTGCTATTAAGTCTGAGATTGATTGCAAGCTTTGGGGCATGTGCAATAAGGTAGTACACAGATTCCACACACACACCCCCAAAAATAAATTCAGTTGTCCTACCAGGTAGACCTCCAAAAATCTTACTTGAAACAGTCTCATTAGTTGTTTCCCTCATCATTGCAGCTACCGCAGCTCTGCCTCCAAGGAGGACGAGGACTTGCAGGTCCATCACACACCAGTGATTTGCAATGGCGAGTAAACATCATATGACATCATCAGTCATACAGGCCACCCATCACTAGTAGTGGCTCTCCAGGGTTTTTGAGACTGATGTTTGTCCTGCTACTACCTGTGAGCCAGAGACAATTTCAGAGGCAGGTAATTGAGATCCAGTGTGGAGTAGTGGTTAAAGTGTTGGACTGGGACTCAAGAGATCCGGGTTCTAGTCCCCACCACTCAGCCATGAAGCTCACTGGGACTTTGGGCCACTCACAGACTCTCAGTCTAACCTACTTCACAGGGTTGTTGTGAGGATAAAATGGAGAAGAGGAGGATAATGTAAGCTGCCTTGGGTTCCTTGCAGGAAAAAAAGCCATGATATAAATATAATAAATAAAATAAAATAAAATAAAAAATAAACCTGTAACCTTCTGTGTGCAAAGCATGTGCTTTACTACTGAACCATGAGCTCCCTGATTCAGCAGCAAATCAATGAGTGAGAACTGAAGTCTTTGTGCATTGAAATACTGAGTGATGCACCTTCATGCATGTATCAGCTCTAAAACTACCTCTTCCAGCATCACTAATTAGTGTTGCCAATGTCACTGTATGTGGGTCCCCCCCCCCCGATTCAACCACCGCTGACTGCAGTGAGGTTCAATTTCTCCATTCAGAGGAGGTAACCTTGGCAGACTCCCCGAGAGACAATGAATCGGTCCTCTGTCACTTACTCTGCTTTCAGTGTCACTTGTTCCTTTCTAATTTTTTATTTTTTTGCAGCAGGGCTGTGTCACATTGATAAATGGTCCATCCAGGTTCTGATACTAATTTATCATTGATATTGCCAGGCTTTCTCTCTCTCTCTCTCTCTTTTAAATGTTTGTTTGTTTGTTTGTTTGTTTATTCATTCATTCATTCATTCATTCATTCATTTTCTATACCGCCCAATAGCCGAAGCTCTCTGGGCGGTGTACAACAATCATTTTTAAAAAAAATTACAATAAAATACAGTTAAAAATAGAAACAGTAAAACATTATAAAAATTTAAAACCAATTTTAAAAATATTACTAACAAATTAATAAAACATGATGGCTAAAAACAATTTACCACCCCACTGTATACCATTTAATTATTAACAGCCTCAACGTAGAAGGCAGTCTTAACCTGGCGCCGAAAGGATAATAGAGTTGGAATAGTCTATTATAATAGTCTATGAAATCAAGCTAGAGAATAATATTAAGCTCTATTACTTTCCTCCTCCTCCTCCTCCTCCTCCTCCTCCTCCTCCTCCTCCTCCTCCTCCTCCTCCTCCTCCTCCTCCTCTTCCGAAAGTTGCCATATGTTAGTCAGGCAACTTGGTCTACACACACAGCAGAATGAGTTCAGAATACATTGGCAGAGTCTTGAAATAGACTATATCTCTTCAGAATGCCAGTGTAAGAATCACATTTTTGATGTTCCCCTCCAGAATCTGTCTCCAAAATGTGCTTCGTTTTTTACTTGCAGAGAAGTTAAAACACAGACACATGGGGGGGGGGGATCAGAAATGGTATTCCATTATCTACAATCCAAACTAGTACAGTCCACCCTACTACTTCAGAATTGGAGCACCTCATTCTTCTGAATGCTTAGTTCAGTCTCCTGATAGTCAAAAACTCTGACATATCAGAGAGTTTTGGCTATTGGGTTCTATAGAAATGTAATAGATAGATAGATAGATGATAGATAGATAGATAGATAGATAGAGTCTTCCTTGTAGACAGGAAGAAAAGGAATGTAGAACTATTTTTATTTCTTTCTTTCTTATATTTATTAATCGCCCATCTGGCCAGCCACCCAGCCACACTGGGCGATGTACAATTAAAATACAATAAAACAATACAATAAAATATAATAATTAAAACAATATAAAAAATTATTTTAAAAACCTAACCCACCCCATATTCCCGCCTGAACAGCCATGTTTTTAATGCACGGTGGAAGCTCATCACAGAGGGGGCATGGCGAAGGTCACTAGGGAGGGAGTTCCATAATGTGGGGGCCGCCACAGAGAAGGCCCTCTTCCTAGTCCCCACCAGCCTGGCTGCTCTGGCTGATGGGATAAGGAGAAGGCCGTCCATGGCAGACCTTGTTGAGCGGCCTACTTGATGTTGCCGGAGGCGCTCCTTGAGATAAACTGGGCCAGAGCCATGTAGGGTATAAAGGTCAAAACCAACACCTTGAATTCAGCTCAGCAAGCAGCTGGTAGCCAGTGCAACTCATTAAGCACTGGCGTGATGTGATCACGCCGGCGGGTGCCCTTAATCAGGCGAGCTGAACCAGCTGAAGCTTCCGAACCGTCTTCCAGGGTAACCCCACGTAGAGTGCATTACAGTAGTCTAGGCGAGAGGAGACCAAGGCATGAACCATTGGCAATGTTTCTTCCCTCCCTATCTGATCTTCTCTCTCTTTTAGTGGTTAATTAGCAGGGGGTGTGTGGAGGAGCAGGAACAATCAGCTGCCAAGGAGATATAAGACTACCATAGATAAACAACCAATGAACAAACTTGGTCAGTAGCTCTATGATCCCTTCCAGGTAGCTACAAAGCTACCAACAGACAGCCCCCCTTGCCACTTTCTTATATAGCACATATATCCCCATTTCACAGAAGTGTAAGGGAAGCCAAGAGAGATTTGCTCAGTGCTATCTAAATAGTGCAGCTGGGGATTTAACCCATGTCTTTCATATTCCATGTCACGTCTCCACCCCATATAGGGTGTTAAGCGACATTTCCACCCCATACAGCCATCCAAGGTAGCCAACTGATCTGCCCTCTTACAGCCTCATAAACGTAGCCGATGTTTCTGAAGTCACCTTTCTTTTGTTATGAATCATGGCGTGGCTTGGTGGCCACCATCTGGGAGGTCTATTTCTTTGTCATTGCTGGCCTAGCGGCCATTGCTCCTCCTTTCTCTTGACACAGCAGCTGGGCTGGCAGTAAATCTGAATCGCCTTTGTTTTGAGAAAGGTCAGCTGACCCACCGTCTGGAGAGTGATGGAGAGGCCTTCATCTTGGTAGGACTAGCCGCCATTCCCCTGTGTTATGGGGAGATTGCTCAGAACTGAGTCAATGCCGTTTTTATGGTTCAGTACCACAAAGCAATTAACGGCGAGTGAGTGAGCTTTCCCAACCTTTACTAAAAACTGCAGCTGTTTATCAATGTGTCAGGCTGTTGGCAGATTCAAGAAATCTAAATTTAACAGGTGACTGGTTTTGCCATGCCTGACTGCAGCCAATGGATCTTCCGGATATAGAGTCCCAACCGGACAATCAGAGCCAATAGAACAAGCTGTTGTGGAGAAAGGGAATGAATGGGGTTAGCTGGAGACTTCGCTGCATACTTTCTTTAAAATATATATATATTCACCGCAGATGCTTTAGGCTTTTGCAATTGATTTCAGCAGGAGCAGCATTTTTCGATTACTGATTCCAGTTCTGCCACTGGCCAGGAAACACGGCCTGTATGAAATAATAATAAGAAAAATAAAAATAATAATTTCACTATGCTTAACATTTGCCCTGAATGCAATGTTTCTCTGACTTTTTGAACTCCCCCCCCCTTTCTAAACTTTCATGGCCTTCTGAGACCCTTCCCCACTTCCCACCCCCCAAATCCATCCGAAATCCTTTCTTCAGCAGGTAAGTAATTTAGGAGTGAGAATTGCTACCTCTTCCTTTTCCTTTTCCCCCCTCATTCCTGACTATCTCCTCATCTTTAACAGCTACATGGCAGGCAGATACAAAAGGGTCCTTTCCATGCTGTGCCTACCTTTCTGTACCTATTCAGTTTGGTCAGTGCAGATAGATGGGTGAGAAATTAGTTTCTGTTCAGTTTTGATAATAATTCACCCAAATTCACAGATTTCTCCATATTCAGGATGGAACAAATGTGAGATATATATCTCACTTTTGTTCCATCCTGAATATGGAGAAATCTGTGAATTTGGGTGAATTATTATCATTATCATATTATTATCATATTCATATTATTACTATCTATCTATCTATCTATATATATATATGAATGCAGGAGAAAGTGAAACTAGTGAGTTCACAGCATCACTGTGTACTTTTTAAGCGATGTACGCATACCTTTTTGGGTGCTCATCTTGTGCTCGGTGAGCACCCCACAGCTCGAATCCTCCCATGGCGACAGGATGGCCTCCCAGCGGACTTTGCCAGGACCCGGAAGTGAAGCAACGGGTCCTGGTGCTGCAGTTTTAGCATAAATACCATAGAAAACCACCTTAAAATGGCCACACGGGGTGTTTTAAGGTGGTTTTCTATTATATTTACACTAAAACCGCAGCACCAGGGTCCTGTCGCGTCACTTCCAGATCCCCGGCGCTGCGTTTTTAGCATAAATACCATAGAAAACCACCTTAAAATGGCTCACGTGGGCCATTTTAAGGTGGTTTTCTATGGTATTTCTGCTAAATACACATTGCCGGGGACCCAGAAGATCCTCTCCCTGGCTCCTCTCTGGGGAGATGTGACAAGCTGGGGAGAAGGTGAGTACCGTGGGGCTTGGGGGGATTGAGCGTGGGTGAGTTCGCCCCCACTTCCACCCCCAACGAGCTTTCAGGACATCCCTGCGCGAGCAGAGCCAAATCTCCAGCGAGCGCCAGCTGAGGTGCTTGCTGGACTTTCAGGTCCCCGGTTCTATGTTTTTTATGTAGAGTATAGCACACTATATGTAAAAACCGGCCATTTTTAATGTATACTATGCTGTACTCTACGTAAACAGTGTATCTCACACCATTTTCTACCTAAACGACATAGTGCCAGAAGTCACTTTCCTCGGCTCATGAGAATGCGAGTCGAGCTGGGGAAAGGCAGGTCGAGCGGACCTCGGGGGGGGGGGGGTCAAGCACGGTGAGTTTGCTGAGCTTCCACACATACACACACACACACCCATCGAGCTCCGCACTCATCCCTAACCTGGAGTCAGCCTTGCTAATGGCATAATATGGTGCAATCTGTTGAGAATTATCCATTGAGAATTCTCCTCTGCTTTCCCCACTGAAATGAAAGAGGTGCGCTAACGGCAAGGTTGTCAGTGGAGCCATGCATGTTTGCCCCAGCACAATAAATGTATTCTGAACTGAAATAATAATAATAATAATAATAATAATAATAATAATAATAATAATAATACAAATATTTCTTATCCGCCTCTCCGTCTAGATCGAGGCGGGGAACAGCAAAAAATATAAAATACATAATCTAATCAAAACACAACGCATACTATTAAAACATCTTAAAACATTTTACAATATCTTAAAAACATCTTAAAAGCATCTTAAAGGCATCCTAAAATTCCGCCGGATAAGAAATGAAAGAGGTGCGCTAACAGCAAGGTTGTCAGTGGAGCCATGCAGGTTTGCCCCTGCACAATAAATGTATTCTGACCTGACGGAAGTGGTTTTTAATCTGGTCTGAATATGGTGCTTCCTAAATAGATGGGAAACACCAAAAAGCAGCAATGGAACTAATATTTAATTAAGGAACAAAATAAAAGCCATCAGCAATTTTATAATACAGTTACAAGGCCCCAAGGCCCCAGATTAAGAATAACCACAATACAGTAATACCTTGGATTGCAAGTAACTTGGTCTGAGAGCGTTTTGCGAGACAAGCAAAAAAAGTTTAAAAAATTTTGACTTGATAAACGAGCAAGGTCTTGCAAGACAAGGTAGGAATGTAACCGCTCACCTCAAGAGACTCACTTTGATATAAGAGTGTTTTGGATTACAAGCACGTTTCCGGAATGAATTATGCTCTCAATCCAAGGCATGACTGTATAAAATCACGATATGAAGAAGACCATAGGTAGACTTCCAGATTTATGTGTTATTTGGCAGGAATCAAATTAACAAGGATTTCATGTTGGGTATTTTTGCCCATTTTGTGATGCTGCTGTACAAGTATCCCTAACATCCCTGTGTGTTAGATATGGTTTGTTTGTTTCTTAATGATTGCTGTAATTTTGTAGCTTAAGGTGCAATCCTATGCATGTTTAGACAGAGCAAAAGCCTACAGTTCCCAGCATGCCACAGCCAGCCATGGCTGGTTGGGGCATGCTGGGTACTGTAGGCCTTTTCTCTGTCTAAACATGCATAGGATTGCACCCTTAAATACCGTAGTTAACTCCATTGTGTCACCCTTTGTGGCTTCATTTTCATTGGGGGAACATACTTCCCAATCCCACCCACCCCCAAATAAGAAAACTAAGGAAAGTAACTAGAGCTGAGCAGAGGTTTTTTCAGGATACATTTTTCTGGATTTTTTCTCAACCCCCCCCCCCCCCACACACACACACACAAACATGCTCTGCAGAAATGCCATGTATATAACTGTTGTTGCTATTCTGTAATGTTCACTTTGTATGGCCTCTGAAAGGCATACTGTATCTGAGTAGGCCTGAGGCCTTGCTTTGTTACTGTCAAAGGCCTACTGACATTCTGAAGGTGGAAAGAGAAACAATCACTTTGAATATTGTTAGATGAGGCTTGGATCACGTAAATTCAATTATGATTGGCTGAGGATTCTAGCTAGGTGGAAAAGAGCAGCTGGGAAATGACAGTTAAGGAGTTGACAGTTGGGATTTAGTCGGTGTGCAGGTACAGAGTGAGGGAGAAGGATTATTGGTTGGCTGGTGGGGGCTATAGAAGGACTAAGAGAAAGCTGAAGAGAAAGTGAATAGCCAGGAGCTGAATATTAAGCTATTCTTTCTCTGTGGGGTAACCATATGTGGCTGGTGATCAAGAGTAGGGACAGGTGGCTATGTTACACCTGTAGGTTGTCCTAAGATCTTGCCAGAAGAAGGTTGCAGATAGTGATGTCCACAAATCTGGGGGGAGGGGCCCGGCCCGCCCCACCTCGCCTCTCCGTGGCGGTGCCACCCCGCCACGATATTCTCAGCAGCGCAGAGCAATTCTCCGCGCCGCTTGAGCCCGCCGTGCCAGCCGTGCTGGTCCCGTTGCATCACTTCCGGCCAGCCGGAAGTGGCGCGACGGGACTGGTGCGGCCAACGCGGCAGGCTTGACGCGGAGAGGTGAGGGAGCCCCGAGACCCGGTAAGGCCCGCTCGCCTCAGGCGGGCGTGAGCGGGGCCAATTTCAGCCCACTACGCCTGCTCGAGGCAAGCGGTTACATCCCTAGTTGCAGAAGCAAGCAGTAAAGGCCCAGATAAACTGTCCAAGCAGCCAGGAATACAACAGGAGGAGCTTTGGGAGTCAGATGAAGACTGTACCCAAGAACTGGACCTGGTTGTGAGTGTATTTGGCTGGGGGTGTATGTTTAGGGAATTTGGCCTGAGGTAAAGGAAGTCATTAAGAGGTTTGTAACAGCAACAGTGTCTCTTGAGTCCTTAAGAAGTGTCAGCAAGCATACTTGTAAAAACTCCAAAGTAAATATTAGTATTCCCTATGTACAAAACATCCCTTTAATAAATTAACTTGTTTAATAGTTCATCTTATCTTTAGTGTCCGTGCCCATCTCATGCCTAAGCTTAGTATACCAGGCTACTAGGAGGTTTTAAAGTATTCTAAGTGAATTTGTGGCAGCAGAAAAGGGCCAGCTTGGGGAACCCTCAGTTATAGTGGGAGAGAGTTCCTTAGGCCCTGAAATATAAGCATTTGCTAGAAATAAGATGCCCCATAGGTGGGTTGCCCAGTGAAGGTGCAGTTTCACCATAAGTGGTGGCAGTGCTGGGGAGAGAAAATCCCCCAAATACACACATACAATGCCCCAAAACAATGCCAGGTCTGGGGCATTGTGGAGGATACAAAATGGTGGCCAAATGGTGTCCAGATCGCTACTTCAGTTGCTAGTGCTGCTGGCACTTGCTGTGCCACAACAAGAAAAAACAACAACTGTAGGGGGTGGGAATAGGAAACTTCACTTACTACTACTGCTACTACTAATGATGAACCCCTAGCCTGAGAAACTATTGGAGAATTTATCCTGCCTCTGGAGAAATTCACTGAAATGCCCAGTGCCACCCTGTTTCTCTCCTCGCAATTCTGCTGGGGAATGTTAGGAGGCCATTTGTGTACGCAGCTTTAGAACTAACCCAAATGAATTCCTTACACATACCAAAAGGGTGAGCATTGCCTTAAACACCCCACTGATCAAGGCTGCAGGGACAGGGGTATATACCAAAATGGCACCCCTGATCTCCGAAATAAAAGATGAGCAAAGGGAGGGAGTCTACGCCAGTTTCCTGTCTGTCAGTGCACAGCCAGGAGACAAATTTATGCTTTCGTTGTTTTCAAGCTCCAGTTCATCCTTGCCCATTGACCTGTTCCATAGTTTAGAACCAGCTGCAAAAAAAACAGCTGTCATCCTCTGTTTCTTTGCCAGCGGTATTCTTAAGGCAGTCATCAAAGTCTGGCAGCAACGGAAGGCAATTCAATTAGGTATGACGGTCAAACTGAAACTGTGGTGGTAGTCGGAGGTGGCGGGGGGGGGGTCAATTGAAGTCTGTCCAATTCTCTCCTGGTTGGAATCTTGATGTGCAGAGAAGGGGGGGCAGAGCACCCCGATTTAAGTAACACAAGAGCCCACGTCTGAGCAAGGAGGCATTTTCCTCCCCCCCAAGGGCACATCAAGGGAACGGCACATCTGCAAGATGTGGGAAGCCTCCACCCACTTCTTGCCTCTTCAAGACCTATAGGCGGCTCCCCCGAATGCCTCCTCACTCGGCGCCTGCAATATGTTTCCACTAAAATTAATAGTGGTAACGAATGCTCTTTTAGTTTTAGTGCGCCGTCTGTTCTGCTGTTGCTAACTATGTCAGCTCTGGCAGAGTGGGGAGGAGAGTCTCAGCCTGCTGGGCTTTCGCCATGCCCGGAAGGGCGGGGGGAGGATTGAAAAGAGGGAAGGAGCCACGGAGGGTTGAAAAGAGGCACACAGGTGCATTTCCAGCTCCCCCACCCGCCCTCTCTCTCTCTCTCTCTTTGCCTGCACTTTGCCCGCGTGCAAACAGTTGTAAAAATAAAGGTCATCAAGATAATCTTGATAAATATTTAATAGCCGCTGGGTTGTGTTTTCTCTTTTTGTTTTTTAATGTCTCCCTCATTGTTACAGATTGAATGTCTAACGGTGATGACATCTGGCACACACACAAGGAGCTGAAAGCAATTACATGAAATCTTGAATTGAAAGGGAGAGAGACACGAGGAGAGGAGGAGGAAGGGGAGGAGGCACTCACCAGGGGAAGGAAGGGAAAGGCAGTGGACCTCCCATGGTGACCCCCCCCTCAGGAAGTTAAGACTCTGAGCGATATTCAGAGCAGTAGAGGTAGGGCTGTGCACAAATAGCCGCTCAAAATACTTCACCGTTTTTGGGGGCAGAGAAATATGGGAGGGGGTGTGTAGCGGACGGGACCCCTTGCTCCAAAGCCCACACCCTCAATGGGTATTTCGCCCTCACCAAGTGCCCCCCTTGTATGGGTCACTTCAGACTTGAAGCTGTCTTCTTAAACTGCGTTAGCCGATCGTGTGTCTTAGGTCTTATATGTAGCTGTTCACCCACGTTTGTTTGTCTTTATTAAGAGCAGTTTGTTTTATTTGATTACTTGAAGTAGGGTGCCCCTCCGTTAATTCCCTTCTTACTTTCCTGTCCACCAGTCAGACTCTGGAGAATTAGAACTTTGAATAAAAGGATTGATTTATTGTTCTAACAAAGTCTCAAAACTAATATTCAACTCAGGCACAGATAACTTGGATTTTCAACAGTTAATTCAAACTTGTTCTTTGCTTAGATTCAGGTTAAAGGCAGGCAGATGTTACACGGTGCTCTTTGTATCAACTTGGCTTGATTACTTGAAGTTACAGTATCAGAAGACCAGGGAAGTTAACTGTCCCTGTCACTAGTCCAGAGCGTCTCCTTCTTCCTCAGACAGAAGGTCCTTCACTCCCTAAGTGGAGACTCCTGTGAAGTGTTCTTCACTAGCTCCTTCACGTTTGCTTCCTCACAACTTAGTCACTAGATTTCCTCTTCTCTTCAGTACCACCTTTCCCTACCTACTCTATGAACCTCCCACTCCCTCTCCCACTCCAACCCACTCTCTCCCCAACTGACCACAGACTCCCTTAACTGTCAACTCCCTGGGGTTCTATGCTCTCCTTCAACCAATCAGAGCCTCTGGAATGTTCAGGTTGGCCCCTCCCCGGGCATCTGCCTGTCACTCCGCCACAGGGGGGTCATTTCACCACATTTCTCCATGAGGAAGAGAAGTTCACCAAGGGTTTTTTTGCCGATGAGGATGGATTTTCTCTGGCCACCAACCCCCCGGGATTCCAGTTTGCAAGCTGAGCCAGCTTGTGGACTTCTGTCTCTAAGCTGGGCCACAGTTGGAGCATTAAAAAAACACAACCACCTAAGGAAATTTGCGCAAAATTTGCGTAACTTCAAGCAAATTTTGTAAATCACAGTATTTTGCATGTTTGGGGCAAATCAGCACCCAAAAAGCATGTGGATCTTGATTTTCAAAGAACCATGACACTGTTATACCACTATAGATAAAATCATCCTTACTGTCCAATATTGAATTGGCCACATTTCCTATCTGTAAACATAATCATGGCTCAAGCACAAGTATAATTTAAAATATAAATATTTCACATGGGTTATATCCTCCATGGTAAAGTAATTAGGGAAAACCTGATCCAGTGGCATGTGGACCTAGTGTGATCTACGTAAAATCGGCCAATTGCACTAGATCCATGTGCTTTTCAGGTGCTGATTTGAGAAAAAAAACATGCAAACTACCACGATTTACGCAATTTGCACGAAGTTACACAAATAGCACAAATAGTGCCATTTGCACAAATTTCCTTCGCATTTAAATAAAATGTGCAAACTGTGGCCTGTCTTAGAGACAGAAGTCCATGGAAAACCCTTTGACTTTGCCCACTTCTAATCATTGGATCAGAAGTGGGCAGGAAGTCCATCAAGCTCAAATAAGCCAGACTTCCCAGTGTGAGTACATCCCTTTCTCCTCCTCCTTCTGTTCCTCCTCCTCCTTTTGTTTTTATTTTTTGCTTCAAGCAACAACTGTGTTGGCAGCCTGGCCACCATTTTACATCTTCTGCAATGCCCAAGACTTAATATCATCGCAGGGTGGTCATGTGTCCTATTTTCCGAATGACAGTCTTCTATTTGGAGGGCGGCCAGAGGACTGTCCTCTATTTGAGAGGCTGCACTGTCCAATTCCAGTTTAAAGATAAAGAGCTATAAGACCTGTTGCCCATCACCAGTGAGCACCTGGAGAGCAGGCACACAGACCGCTAGTCACAGTCTTCTACACTAAGGTGAGATGGACTGTATTTCTATTTAAATTAGAATAATTATTTCTAAAGTTACATATAAATTAACCTATGCCAATTTTATGCAACTTTCTTTGTCCTCTTTTCTCCCCCTCTCTTCATGATTCTTAAGTGGTCGTCCTAGTACTGTAGGAGAGAACTGGTGACTGCCACACACACAAAATGATGACAACTATTCAGGAGGAATTCTGCAAAAGTGGCCTTCTGTTCAGAGGGGGCGGGGTGAGAAAAAGAAAAACCCAAGACATTTTCTCAGGGCAGGGGTGACTCTTCTGAGAAATTTCCACTCAGCTCTAGTCGCAAGGCCACTCCAGCAGGACAGAACCAAGATCTAATCTTTGGGGAAAGTCCAGGTGAAATGCCCAGGGAGTAGTCTAAGTTTGCAGGAAGGAGGCACAAGGGCAAAGTTGGCCTGAAAGTCATGGCAGCTGGCTAAGGTCAGCAAGGCCCAGTCAGCTGCCGGCTTGTGTTACACTGCACCCTTGATGCTGGAATACCACCACCTGCTGGCAAATGCTGGCATATGTGGGTGGCAATGCAGATGGAGGATCATATTCTTCTGGGAGTCTGTGTTCCTGGCAGGGCCGGTGCTACCATTAGGCCAACTAGGCAGCTGCCTAGGGTGCCGGGCTAAAGGGGGTGCAAGAAATGCCTTGAAAAAAAATACAGCACTAAAGAGTTGGAAATTGAGCCCACTTTTGAAGCAAATCGATCGAGACAAAGGAGAAAGAGAAGGCAGTTAACAATGTCCCCCCCCCCTCCCCGTGACGCGGCAGGAGAGGAGAAAAGAGAGGCGGCTGGGTGGGGAAAGAAAGTTTGATGTGAGCGTGCAGGCAGTGTGGAGATAGGCGGCAGGCTGCGAAGCTGGCAAAGAGCTGGAAGAGAAGCGACGGGGACAGCAGCAAAGAGGAGATCCGCCGCACGTGAGAGGAGAAGTGGCGGCGGTGGCCGATGGGGGCCGCTGAATGAAGCCTGTGGAAAGAACTTACACGGAAGTAAACCCCCTTGATCTCGATGGAGCTGGAAACAACATGTTTAGGACTGGAGAGGAAGGGTGTGTGTGTGTGTGTGTGTGTGTGTGTGTGTGTGTGAATGCAGATCATGCATAATGGGCATAGGGCTGGAGGGAGGGAGGGCTCAAGTGGGAAGGGGGGGCGCTAAATATCTGATCTTGCCTAGGGCACCAAACTGCCTTGCACCGGCCCTGGTTCCTGGTTCAAATGCCTCCATCTCTTTGATGCTGGCAAGGCACCTTCCCTTTCATTCTACCAGCAAAAACTGCTTGAATCATCATGCACACCTATATAAATGACAGCTGAAGCACCATTGCACATTTGAAACCCGATGCATTTTCAAAATTCTGATACAGCAATGCAGATTCTGACCTTTCAATCCAAAGTTTACAGTTTTTGTGGGAGAGAGAGAATTCGTACCATATTTCAGCTCTAGTAAGAAATTACTGGAGTACTCCTAGATATTTAAGGTTTTGGTCATGGAAAATAAGATATCTTAATATGAAATAAACTGAAATGTTTAGTGTATAAGAGCACTGACATTTGATATTTCTAGAATTGTATTTATTTATTTATTTATTTTTATATGTTTTAGCTGAAACTTGTGTTGGCAGCAAAACAAAATTTCATTTGCACATGATCTCACCAATCCTTTAGCCCACCCAAGTGGAAGTTCACTCTGAGTAAAAATCTTTAACAACTTATAAATGATCCAGGATTTAATCCTTAAAAATAAATAGATCAGATAGCCACAATAATTTCAGATTCTGGGTGAGAGTTTCCCCTCAAGCAAATTGAGAACGGAAGAGAAAGAAAGGAAGGAAGAGAGAGAGAGAGAGAGAAGGAGGAGGAGGAGGAGGAGGATTATTCCCTGAAATTTCTGTTTTGTTCCTAACACAATTAATAATCCAGAATAAATTGCAACACATTGTATTTTTGGGAACCATTGCAAAGCAAACGTAAATGACAATCACTTCTGCCCATATGGGGAGTCAGGTTTTCTTGACTGACTGGTTGACTTGTATCCCCCAAACTAACTTTCACAAAATATTAGGGATAGAAAGAGAATCCACCTTCCATCCCAGAAATTGCAGTTCTGTACTTCCAAAATAGTTTCCAGATTGTAACATGGCTGGGTGGAATCTGGTTGGGTTCTGAAACAGAGTTTCAGACTTTTTCCAGGGAAAAACTGAAGTGATAAACTTCGAAAAAATCTTCATTATTTTTCCCCCCACCTTTTTTTTTTACATTGCGAAATAGTGCAATGGTGAAATGGTGCAATTTCACCAGTACAGCATTTTGCAAATAATAATCATAAGAACATAAGAGCCCTGCTGGATCGGACCAAAGGTTTGCCTCATCTAGTGTTTCCTCATCAGTTGCTCCCTAGCAACTGACATTCAGAGGCATGATTCTGCTCTATAATGTCTAGACGTCATGGCTAGTAGCCACCGATAGCCTTCTCCTCCTGGAATTTGTCCAGTCTCTTTTAAAGCTGTCCAAGTTGGCCACCAAGACTGCATCTTGTGGTAGCAAATTCCATAGTTTAATGTGTGCTGTGTGAAGAAGTCCTTCCATTTATCTGTCCTGGAGGATGATGGTGGTGGTGGATAAAAGCCATTTCCCCCCCAAAAAAAAATCTTATCTAAATCGTGCCTGTGCACACTTCCGCCAGCTGTATTTTGGGAACTAAATTTGTACCAGAGCTAAAAGAGTGTCAATTGGGGCTGCTCTGTAATGTGGCATTGCTCTGGAATGGCATCATCTCCCATTCCCCCTAAGACTGTATGTTTTCTCACTGCCTAAGGGAATCATGCACAGCAGTTGAGCCTCAGTTGAACTGCTCAGTAAATATGACAGTTGGTCCGGGTGTTTATTTATTTATTTATTACATTTATACCCCGCCTTTTTTTCCTGCAAGGAACTCAAGGCGGCTTACATAATCCTCCTCCTCCTCTCCATTTTATCTTCACAACAACCCTGTGAGGTAGGTTAGGCTGAGAGTTAGTGACTGGCCCAAAATCACCCAGTGAGTTTCATGGCCGAGCAGGGAATAGAACCCAGATCTCCCGAGTCCCAGCCCAACACTCTCACCACTACGCCACACTGGTGGGTGCTTGTTATTCTCTTCCTCCTGGGACTTCAGGTCTTTTTACTGTTCAGGGGCAGAGAACAAGGAACCAGTTGCAGGCAGTTACATTGAACTGTTCTATCCATATTAGGGGTGTCTACCAAGTGCTTGCTATCCAGCTTTCCATATATTTACATTTCAATAGATTTGCATATTACTCAAACAGAATATGTTGTATCGGACTGGGCTAGGAAGGAAACCTATGTTGGGAGAAATGTAACAACATATGATGGGTATGTACCCTGATGTGCTAAAAATAAAATTAAAAAAAACCTTTAAAAAAAGAAATCCATAGCAGGCTCAATAGCTGTTCTAAGAGCAGAGGTTTTCATTCCCTCCCTGTAAAATCAGCCAAGCATTCAAACACGCCAAATTGAAAGCAAAGCAAAGCAAACAAAAGCCCATCTAAAGTTTAGAAATGCATCCTTATTCCCCAGTGCTTGGTTAGTGTGTGGGATAACCAAGTGGACAGGTTGTGTGCTGAGAGCATGTCCTCTTTGCTGGAGAAAGAGTCATGGGGTGGGTGGGGTGAGGCTGAATCTTCATCTGTGGCTCCCCAGAGCTCGCTGGCTCTTCACTTATTGAATTAGGATAAATTGGAACTTTCATAAATTGTGATATAAATCATTATCTCAAGTTAGCAGATGCAGTCTCACCAGGGTAGAGCTCTGTTAATAACTCTGCCGGATTAGGAGTGATTGGTACAATTTAAACCTTGTTTCTCTCAGCTTGATCAGCCTCGTTGCAACGGTGGCAATTATCCCATTTCACTTTGAATAGCTCAGCATAGAGGAGCTGTCACCTCCCATCCATCCATCTTAATGAAGCCACCTCCAAGTCGATTCCCACCCTTTGCCAAATACATTTCCCCATCCCCTTTCCCCCATTGCAATCAAAACCCACCGCCTCCTAGATATTTTTTTCTTTTTTAAAAAAAATCCCTAGACTTAACTTGCTGCTAAGTGTCTACGTTGTCAAGATCCTTCGGCCCTTTGGCCAACCACCCCACCAACACCTTCCTATTTTTTATTTAATAGCATCGTTTACCATTTTTGGCAGGCATCCTGTTGAGGAAATTAGATGAGAAAACAGAAATAAGTCCAACCACTAGAGTTCATTTGAGCAGAATTTGATGAATGTATTACTCAGGTTGCTTTGAGTAATATACCCAATGATTTTATTATCATGTCTTTTTGCAGGAGCCAATCACGACGACTCTGATTAATTCAGCGAAGGTCTTGTGCATACATAGCATTTGCCCCAAGCTAACTGTTGTCTCTCTCCATGTTATACTGTAGCTTACTTGCACTCACTTCTTCTTTTTTTTTTTAATATTATATTTACTTTTCAAAACAAATTATAACAAAAAAATAAAATAACAGAATACAAGAATATCACACAAATATAACATAAACAACATACAATAAATCATGAAGTGCTCCCCCCCACCCTCCAAGGGACCAATTAATATACTTCTATCCTCTTGATCAAATAAATTCTAAATTCCAAAAATATAACATATCTTGACAAGGCATGTTTCCCTTCCCCTTTATTAATACATAGTCTAGTAATTGATTCCATATATCCATACAATTATTCTTCTTTAGCAATCCTTTTTTGCATTTGATACTACTAGTTAGTTTATCATTTAGGGCAATGTCCCAAACTTCCTTATACCAGTCTGTTATTAGGAAAACATGTTGTACTTTCCAATTTCTCGCTATCATTAGCCTGGCCGCAGTTAACAAGTTTACAATTACGGTAACTCCTTCGTATTTTGGTCACAAATAAGCTTCTCAGTTATTGATAACAATGCTAATTTTGGACAGACCTCTAAATTAGTACCAATAATTTTCGATATTTCTGTAAAAACCTCTCGCCAAAACGCCAATACATTTTTACAACTCCACCACATATGAGCATATGTCCATTTTTCCTGACATCCTCTCCAACATAATGCAGAACAATTATTATCTATTCTATTTAATCTTACTGGAGTTATGCACTCACTTCTATTGGCAGCTAGGGAAGGGTCTCCTCACCACTGCTTAGAGCAGTGTTCTCCAACCTTGGGTCCCCAGATGTGTAGGCCAAACACATCTGGGGACCCAAGGTTGGAGAACACTGGCTTAGAGTATGCTTTGTTGTAGGAGGGACTGAGTAGGTTTTGTTTGTTTGTTGGTGGTGGTTGGTTTGTTTTTGTTTTTTTAGATGAAAAATGTAGTATGTAACAAAAACTTAACATCAGCCTTGAGAATGTGCAATGTATGGTGTTGTGTGTTTTCGGTTCTAGGGTATGGCATGGAATAGCGGACTTTATAACAGAGACTACCATAAAAAAAAAAAAAAGATAGAAGCATTTGAAATGTGGATTTATCGCAGGGTGTTAGGAATTTCATGGGCCAATGAGGAACTATTAAAAAGAATGTATAGAGATCAAGAAGTTATAAAACACAGAAAACTGGAATATTTTGGTCGTATACTGAGAAATGAAGAATATAGACTGTTGCAGCTGATTATACATGACAAAATAAGTGGGAAAAGAAGTGTAGGAAGAAGAAGGACGTCTTGGCTGAAACAAAACGTAAAGAATGGGTTTAGGGGCCAATGCAATATCATTTTTTAGAGTGGCCATATCTAAAGACTGTTTAGCCATGATGAAATCCAGCCTCCGGTAGGAGAGGGACAAGAAGAAGAAGTAGGAGGGACTGTAGCACAGTGATAAAGGCATAAAGCACGTGATTTACATACCCCAGTTTCATCCCTTCTCATCTCCAGCCAAAAGCTATTTCAAGTAGCAGGTGATGAGAAAGACCATTGCCCAACATCCTGGAAAGCTGCTACCACTAAAAGTAGACAATACTGAGCTAGAAGGACAAATAGCTTGGCCTGGTATAAGGAGCCTCATATGCCAGGAAGGGTCCATAGCTCACTGGCAGAGCGCATAACATGTATGCAGAAGGTTTCACTGGCATCTCCAGTTAAAAGAACTTCAGGTCGCATTGAGAGAAGAAGAGCTCTGCATAGGACCATGGAGATCTCCTGCCAGTTAGAGTAGATTGAACACAGCTAGAAGGACCAAGGATTTGACTCAGTGTCATATGGTGGGTCGCTTCATATGGCAGGGATTCTGTAGGCAGCCATGTTGTTGAGATGTCTGAGGATGGGGCAGGGAGCAGGCTGTGAGAATGTAACACGAGAAAAGTCATGCAGGATCAGACCAAAGACCGATCTAAGCCAGCATTCTGTCCCCACAGGGGCCAGTCAGATGCCCAAATGGGAAGCCCACAAGCAGCACATGAGCACAATACCACTTCCTGCTCTTGTTCTCTAACAACTAGTGTACAGAAGCAAACATCATCCGATACTGGAGATATTGTCATCATGACTAGTAGTAGCCATTGATAGCACTATCCTCTATGGAAGTGGGGAAGTAGAGGGAACAGAGCACCATATCAGGAGCAGCCCCATCCTTCTGTATCTGAGGAAGCATGAGGACACTTTGCGATTCCGGGCAGCCTCCAAAATCATGGGAGGATGTCCCCCGCTGGAGCACTGAGCCTTGGAGACCTTTGGGGAGTGATGAAACATCTTGCTACTTTCTGTGTGTCTCAGGCTTATAGTGCAATGGGGCTGAACTCCCATGCCTTCCCTCAGTTGTGGAGGAGAGCAAAGGCCCACCACCAGCAACGACCGTGCTGGGTCTGGAGCTCTGTGTGATGTCAGAAGACCCTGTTCCCTCTCCCTGGAGGGGCATGGGAGGGTCATGTAGGTTGCGGAGAGAATTTAATTCAGTTCTCATGTTGTGAAGAAGTTACCCAAATGTGTACTTCCCAAAATCAATGTATGAAGCAGGCTGAAGCTGTCCCTGAGGATTCATGGAATTTTGCAGTGCAGTTCTCTTTAGCAGCAACAACAAAAATAAATGCATACAAGAATGTGTATAATAGGGGAAAGCGCTCACAAATGCAGATATTCATGAACACGTGCAAATCAGCATTATATTAAGGAAACCTGCTTGCAAAAAATATATGTATTTGGCAATCCTGTCTAGAAAGATGTGTACATTAGGAATGATGCATGCGCACACATGCACACACAAATTTTGTGCTGACTTTTATTATTTTTTTTAAGTTGCAGACTGATGCAACTTTTAAAATGAACTTTAAGGTGATAGTTATGAGAAACTGAGAGAAACGGCCAAATTTGCTCATCCATTGCTAGAGTCGTGAATCAAGATTTTCTGACTCCCCTGCTCTGGGATCTTGTGTGGGTAAAACCCCAAATCATGCCCTGCTATATCACCACTGCTGGGACCACAGCCAGGCAGTACTAAAAGGCAGCCATAAGTGAAGGAGGGTCCGTTTTCATGAAATGCTTCTTTTCTCTCCAATGCCCTGTTTTGATTCCCCTCCCTCCCTGCCCACCCAGAAAACTTTCCTAGCAAATTTTCAGTTCAGCCTAGTGGAATTCATTGGGCTTAGGCATGGTGGCATAATTTTAGCACTCTTCAAGATTTCACAGATTAAAAACAAAAACAAAACAGGGACATGCTTCTTGTGACGCCCAAGTTCTCAGTCCTGCCAAAGATTACTGCCTAACACCCTCCCCCCTCGTTGATTATTTATTGCTGAAGGCTTTACTTTCAGTCTGCTGTATTTATTCATGTTACAGTATTCATTTATTCTGCAATGGCTTGTCCTGTGCTGTTTTAAAAGCAAGAAGGATCTTTGTTCTTTAGGTTAGAGATACAGCATAAAAAAACATAATTGGCCTACAATCTGTTATCAACCGCTCAAAATGAGCCTTCTCAGCCAGTGAAAATGGCAGAATGTGCAGTACATGGCCACCTTTAATCTTCTTGCATGCAAACTAGCGATGAGATTCACCCACTCACCCACCCACCCTTCTGGGATTTAACTCTTGGAGTCTCCAGGGAAGCATGTGAATCTTGAAGGATACTCCATCAACTCACATGAACAAAATGTGAACAAGGCGTAGTGTGGCGTAGTGGTGAGAGTGTTGGACTGGGACTCGGGAGATCTAGGTTCTAGTCCCCGCTCGGCCATGAAACTCACGGGGTGACTTTGGGCCAGTCACTGCCTCTCAGCCTCACCTACCTCACAGGGTTGTTGTGAGGATAACATGGAGAGGATGATGATGATGATGATGATGATGATGATGATGATGATGATGATGATGATGTAAGCCGCCTTGGGTTCCTTGCAGGAAAAAACAAAAGAGCAACACACACACAGCGAGAGAGAGATTTACACTTGGTGCAGAGACCATAAAATACAGATCATGGGTTTCAGGAGCTGCTGGATTTGTATATGGATCCTCCCCCCCTAGGGATGGATGAGAAATTTGCTCCATCAAGGTTGCTTTTGTTTTGTTTTTGTTTGCTTTTTATGGATCCACTCTTCGCAAAACTGAACGTGGAAATGGACACAGTTAGGAGCCAGAAATCTGTACATTCCCTGGCTTGTGATGCACTCCACAAAAGAGAAAAAAAGGGGGGGGAATGTGTTCAGTAACATGCACACATTTGAAAAAAATGTGCAAAAAACACATGTACATTTCTAAAATGTGCGCAAACATACTTTAGACAATGGAGGCATACATCCATTAGTGTGCCCTCCCACAAGTGGCGGAGATGTAGCTCAGTGGTAGAGCAACTGCTTGCATGCAGAAGGTCCCACGTTCAATCCCTGGCATCTCCAGGTAGGGTCAGAAAAGTATCCTACCTGGAATCCTGGAGAGCTGCTGCCAGTCAGTGTCCACAATATTGGGCTAGATGGACCAATGGTAGGCAGCTTCCTATGTTCCTATGTTGCTAATGTGTTCATTTGGAAAAACAAAACCACAAAAAAAACCAGCCACAGAAATACATATGGATCTCTTTCCATTTAAACACGCGCGCACGCACACACACACAGAGAGATGAGAACAGCTTGGAACAGAGTTGGAGGGTAAGGAAAGGAGGAAGTCCACAGAAATGGACTGGACAGATCTTCCCATCCCTACTGGTAAACCAGTGAACTGCAGGTGGGAGCCTTCATAGTGAAGTACCTCCAGGCCAACAGAAGATGGTAAAAGGCACTTCGAGCCGCTGCAGACACTTGGGACTCCAGTGACAATGATGGATCTAGGAGTACCCCCAGACTACGAAGCCGATCTTTCAGAGGGAGTGCAACACCATCCAGAACAGGCAATGAGTCTATCTCCTGGACTCGGGAACCACTCACCCACAGGGCTTCTGTCTTGCCAGGATTCATCCTCACTTTATTGGCCCTCATCCAGCCCACCACTGAGTTTTTTTTTTAGGCACTGATCCAGGACTTGCACAGCCTCTCCTGAGTCAGTTGTCACAGGGATATAGAGCTGTGTGTCATCAGCGTACTGGTGGTACTTGGCTCCAAATCCCCTAATAACTGCTCTCCCGGTGGCTTCATATAGATGTTAAACAGCATTGGGGACAAGATGGTACCCCGTGGAACCCCATAGCGCAATTGCCAAGGGTCTTGTGTTTTTGGTCCTGATTACTGGCTTGTCCTATGGCTCACCTCAGACACCCATGTGGTGAGCCACCAGGAGTGCAGTTTGGAGCATCTCTCTGGGAATGAAGCCTCCTCGGGCTTTGCACTGGCCCTGCCCACCCTGGCTGGCTATTGGTCCCTCCTGCACAGGAAAGACTAAAAGGGGCTTCCTGTCTGGGCTAGGACATTTTCCTGAGCAGTAACAGCCTTCCTGGCTCTGGTGTGTTCTGGCTTGCTCCTTGGCTCTGACTTCTGGCTCGATCCTTCAGCTCTGATCCCTTGGCCTGATGCCTGGATCCACACTGACAGCGGTTTGCTGTCAGATCTGAGAAGCGCTAACTTTTATCAGTTTTAGGTGAAGACTCCTAGAGTTCTACTTAAGGAAAGGTCTCCAGACATGTCCCCTAGCTCCTGGCTCCCCTGAGACCCACGGCATGTGCACCCCATGTGACCTCAGGCTGTGAGTTAATTATTGTGGCACATTCTACACCAAGTTCAGATTATGGAGGATTCGGCCTTAGGTCTGTCTGGAGCTCAAAGTCAATACCTTCAAGTACTATGAATCTATGATTGTGTTCAAACTGAGAATCCCAATACATCCTGTGCCTTTTCATCCCTCAGCAACTGCCTGCTCGCTCCCAGTCAGTTAAGAGTGCTCACACTCTTTCCGTGAGGGTTGGGCCACAGACCACAAGCAATATGTTTCTGCTCAAAATAATAGCACTAATTAACACCCTTTGTTTTATTACTGCCATCTGTTCCATGGTGCCAGCCATTTCTGCCCATTCTTGACTTTCATCAGCCCTGGGGTCTTGTTCCCAGCATGCTCCAAGGCAGAGGACTGGAGGCAGAAGGAAGCTGAGGGGTAGAAAAGGCACATGGCAGGTTTATTGTGTTTGCTCTTCCCCAACCCCCTGCCTTTGCTCCTTGCTAGCTTTCGAGGTTGGCAGTACATCAGGAAGTATTTGAAACGAGAGACGCTTCCAAGGCAAAGAAAAGAAGGTTGCATAAAGGACGTTATCAAGGGCAAGAGAGCCTAGCAGTTAAAGTTCACAAATTGCTGGTGGGCTGGTGGCATTTCATATTGAAGTGTTGATACATTGTGTGTGTGTGTGTGTGTGTGTGTGTGTGTGAGAGAGAGAGAGAGAGAGAGAGAGAGAGAGAGAGAGAGAGAGGGAGGGAGGGAGGGAGGGAGAGGCTTGTTGTGAGCAAAGTCCACTGGATAGATGATTGCCCCAAGGACAACCAATGCACAGAGGCAGGCATCCACGTGGAGATCCCCTTCTGGATCAGGAACTGCGTATGTGGTGCCCATGGCTGGATCCCCACATCAAGCACTTTGAATTCTGGCCACTGGGTTGAGGACACTTACACATTAACAAGCAGGTGGAAGAACCTGTCAATTTCGGCATCCTCAGAGATCTCTTTGGAGGGGTCATAGAGAAACAGATGAACTACATGGATAAGGTCCCAGACTCCAATCCTCAGCCTCTCCACTTGGAAGATCCCAGGAAGAACAGTTGGGAAGGAAGGACTCCCTCTGCCCTGGAGAGATGCCACCAGTCAAAGTACACCATACTGAGCTAGATGGATCAATGGTCTGATTCGGAATAAGGCATATGCCTGAAACCTGCCTTCCCCTTTCCTTCTTGTGCCATAAGATATTTATTTCAGCATTTGTACCCTGTTCTCCAGCCAGAAAGGCTCCCAGAATGACTTACAGATGAGTGAAAACAAGACATTCTCTGCCCTCAGACTTACAATCTAAAAAGTCAAGGCAAAAAGTGGGGGAATGGTGGAGAGGGAAGGGAAAGCAAAGCAAAGAAACTCAGGCACAAGTTCTCAATGCTACAAGGTTCTTATAATGATCATATGTAACACCAGTGTGGCGTAGTGGTGAGAGTGTTGGACTGGGACTCGGAAGATCCTGGTTCTAGTCCCCGCTCGGCCATGAAACTCACGGGGTGACTTTGGGCCAGTCACTGACTCTCAGCCTAACCTACCTCACAGGGTTGTTGTGAGGGTAAAATGGAGAGGAGGATGAGGATAATGTAAGCCGCCTTGGGTTCCTTGCAGGAAAAAAGGTGGGGTATAAATATAATAAATAAATAAATAAACGCTGCATTGAAAAGAGAGGAGGAGCCAAAAATCACTGCTAGAGATGTATGAGGATTTTGGTTTTTGCTCACAAAACATGCGAGTGTGCCCTGACCGAAGCCCCAGAGGTGATCGCAGTTGTGAACACGTGTCTGCCGAAAATGTTTGGAAATTGCCGGACGTATGCTTGCGTTGGATTTGTGCAACTTATCCCATTTCAATTTTGTGCAAATTTCCTAATTTTTGCACAAATTTCCACTGCAGACTGAAAGCCCCACTTGAGTCTATGGAAGAAAGTTGCACAAATGAGGAAATTTGCATAAATTTCATGATCGCTGCTTGATTCGTGCAGAGTGAGCAACGGTCACAAATGTGAACAGGAATCAGGCATGAGATGAACAGAGGGATGGTGCCTGAAGAATCCTAGCAATGTTGAGCATCACTTGTTCATGTATGTGAATTCTGTTTGGGTGTGTGTGGAAAAAACTCAACAGATTTTTCCAGCTTGGCCCTGATGGATTTTGTTCCATCTCTTCCCTGCCCCCCTGCCCCAGTGTCAACTCAATCTGTAGTGAGTGGATCCAATATGCGGATTCCATTTTATTTTGTTCTCTTTTTATACTGGCAATTTGTGCAAACTGGATTTTTTTTAAAAAAAATGTGGGGTGGATTTTGAAAATGCCCAGCCTTTAAATTTGTGAAAATTGTCCTTCCATTTACTTCCCAGCCTCTAAATTTGTGCAAATTTAAAGGCCTGGCAGTAGACAGAGGAGAAATCTGCACAACAGGGTTAACTACTCTGAGAAGGAGCTGTAAAAAGGCCAATAAGTTATAATTCCCTTTTCTGGACTTGGTGGAGACTCGGGGAAGTGTTGGCAGGGAGAAGCACACTGCACTGAATTTGTTAACATTTTTTTTTTCTTTTTCAGTGCTTCTGAATTGCACAATTCAGAATTCAGAATTGTCCCTCCTTCGTCTTACTATTATTTCCCCCCTTGTCCTTTGCAACTGTGCACAAACAAATTAGCCAATGTGTACCCTCGCCGTGTCAGTTTTCTTGTATGTTACCTACTCCACTTCAGTGCTCCCACTGACAGCTGAAACATACAAGGAAATTGACAAGCCAAGACTACGCATATTGGACAGCTGAATCTGGGCATCCAGGAGGGGATTGGTTTTTTTTTTTAAAAAAAAATAATGACCCCATTTGCACATATTTCAAGATCCACAAAAATAAACATCCAATTTGTGCAAATGGTAATTGGTGAGACGCGGGGTGGGTGGGAATGCACAAAACAATTCTGGAATTGGGGGAGGGGGGAATCCACTACAGTGGGCACTGCGTACCAGAATGGAAACACTGCGGAATCCCATTGCAACCAAACAGAACAGCATCCCCAGCATGGCACATCCCTACCAGTGTGGAGTGGCTCTGCTTCCCATCTCATTCTCTCCTACAGCCTGAGGGAATGGCTTCAGGATGAGGGTTGCAGGGGAGGCAAAGCCTGGCAAAGCTGGCTGCCAGCAGAGCTGATAGTGGCCCTGCTTTTCTTCTCTCCCTCTTCTACAACCTCATGAAATGTCTGCTACACGACAGGAGGTTATCAGTACTATGAAAGCTAACAGCAGCAACTATGTTGGGAGCAACAGTTCAATAACAAGATAGGGATGGACAAATCTGTCCATTTCAGTTTCTCTTTTTGCAATCTTAAATTCAGTTCATTCCAGTCATCAAGATATATATTTTTAAGTTTACATGAACATCAATGCACATTTTGTGCATATTTCTCCCAATACAAGCATTTCTGTATGCAATTTTGCCATATATACATGTTTTGCAAGCCATTTTCCTAATATAATGTATTCTTCATGTGTCCCCCCCGCGCAAAGATATACACATTCTTGTGTCCACCTTTCCATAATATACACATTTCTGCATGTATGTTTTATTGGAGAACTCCACTGCAACATTTGGAGAAGTGTGAATCTCAAAGGATGACTGAGTTTCAATTCACATATCGGTTCGGAAGTGTGCAGTTAGGGAAGTTCACATGACACGGCAAGCCAAATGGATTTCTCCATCATCCCTACGACTGAGGCAGCACCTAGTCCCCTGACTCTTGCAAAAATCTGAAGACCGGTGTTACAACCTCCCTGGTAAAGGGCAAAGGATACATGTGGGGCAGAAACTCCAACCCCACAGCCTCCCTCCAAAAGCTTACCACCCCGAAAACCTGGCAGCAGATGGCAGTTGCAGGGTGGGACAGAGGATGATCTCTTATACCAGCTCAAACTACTGATCCATCTAGACCGGTAATGTCTCCTCTGACTGGCAGCAGCTCTTCCTCTTCAAGAAGAGGTCTTTCTCATCACCCACGACCTGACCTTTTTAACTGGAGATGCCGTGGATTGTTGAACCTGGGACCTTCTGCATGCAAAGCAGGTGCTCTGCCTTCCTCCAGGCCACAGTTCTATGCACATGCACAACCCCTGGTTGCTGTCTCCTTCCTTTCCCAATGTCCGTGTGAGGCAGAAGGAACTGCTGGGATTAGGAAGAGATGGCAACAGTCCTCACACTGGCCCAGGTGTTCCAGCAGCTGCTGGTGGCCATTCTATTGTGTACCTAGTGCCACCTCTGAGCATCACCAACAGTGACTCTGCCTCCTTCCTTCATCTACGGAGCCTTCAAGCAGGCTTGGAAAACACTGCGAGGGAGGCAGGCATTGTGTTGAACAAGCACCGCCACAAAAGGCATCTGTCACAACACATCACCTGCTGTTTTCTCTGCGACTGTAGCCAAAGCCTCCTCAGTCCTTCCTGCTCATCCCTCCTAATCGCATGTGTCACTTGCGCTCCCATTAGGGAATGAAAGGGCGACTCGTTTTGGCAGGGAAGGGGAGACCATTGCTCAGAATGCACAGGCAGTGAGCGGAGAATTCATGGTACTCCACCAACTACATTCGACACAAGTTCAGACACAGTAGACAAAGGACAATTTTAGTAGGCAGGTGGGCAGCATAAGAAGGGGAAACAAATCTGTGATTTTCTTTTGCTTTTGTAGCTTTTCTACTCTGGATATCTCCCCCCACCCACCCCCCTGATCTCTACATGGAACTGCGACGGTGCCTGCCTGCTTGTATATGTGAGAGAAGCTGCCTGTCACATCTTCTGGCAGTAGTTCTCTTTTGCTGCTGAATGACACTTCAGAAAAGGGGACTACCGTTCCCAGGCACGGCTTCCATTATGCCACTCTTAGAGATGTAGGTTTTGATTAAGGCAAATGGGGACAGGGGAGTTTGGAGGGAGGGAAATGAGGATCTGTGGCAGCTCAGATTCCAAAGGCAGATATTTCCCCCCAAAAAATATGTAATGAATCAACGCAACACTGTGCTGACTTGCAAGGCAAACAGAGCAAGGAGAAAAAATGAGGCAAGGCTGAAACATCTTCTAAGGCCATCTTTCTCCTTCGCTTGCCCTTTCACTGAGAGTGTTTTGATGTTACTTGTGAGGCAGTAGGCCTTGTTCTAAGTCTCACCTGTGGAATGCACTTAGTCTTTGCAAGTAAGTATAGGGCAGGAAGGTATTTAATGACCAATATATACAGCAGCTATATGCAGAAGTGTGGCATAGTGGTTAGTGTGTTGGACTGGGTCTTGGGAGATCTGGGTTCTAGTCCCCACTCAGCCATGAAGCTCACTGGGTGACTTTGGGCCAGTCACTGACTCTCAGCCTAACCTACCTCACAGGGTTGTTGTGAGGATAACATGGAGAAGAGGAGGAGGATTATGTAAGCCGCCTTGGGTTCATTGCAGGAAAAAAGGTGGGATATAAATATAAACATAAATAAATGAATAAACAAACCAACAAACCCAAAGGTGTTCACTTATTGAATGAAAGTGCAAATCCTGTGAAATATTCTAAGTGATGTGCAATATCATGTGGGCTGAAGTGAATAGCAATGCATGATGGTTTGAATTATGCATGGGTCCAACAGGTTGTAAATGCCTCCTTGAGAGAGGGAGTGGTGCCGGCCTCTTTGAAAGAGGCGGTGATCTGGCCACTTCTCAAAAAGCCTAACCTGGACCAGGATGATGTTAATAACTACAGGCTGGTAGCCAATATCCCATTCCTGGGCAAGGTGCTTGAGCGGGTGGTTGCTGGTCAACTCCAGGCACTCTTGGACATGATGCAGTGACGGCCTGTATCCTAAATAGCTTCAAAAGGGAATTGGACAAATTCATGGAGGATAAGGCTACTAGTCCTGATGGTTGGTTATGTGCTGCCTCCATTTTCAGAGGCACCATGCCTCTGAATACCAGTCACTAGGGGAAAACACTAACAGCCAGAGAAACTACTGTGCTCATGTCCTGTTTGTGGGCTTACAGAGGCATCTGGCAGACCACTGTAGGAAACAGGATGGGACAGGCTTTAGACAAGCCTTTAGTTTGATCTCTTAGGGCTCTTCTTATTATCTTCTTGTTACCTTTTTGAGGACAGGGATGTAGGAAGGAAAGCCAGGGAAAAGGCCATGTTGCAATAGTCCTTCTTCAGCTTGGCCTGTGAATGATGCAGCTTCAATTTAATCCAGTGGAAATGGCTTGAGAGTATCTAAAGAGGGTTTCATCTCTGTTTGTTTTACTCAATTAAAAACCTGCAGACAGAGCTTTGCTCCCCGCTGCTCAGCGGAGGAAAATTTTCTATAACACGGCAATGATTTACGATCTACGAGACAGTGTTTAACTGAACGTCATCCCAGAGCTGGAAGGCAGCTTATCAAGGGATTGGTCACTCGTGTTAATGAAAAATGGATCCCTCGTGACAGTCTGTTGTGCGGCTATATTTGGATAACAAATGACATGGTGGGGCCAGAGGCTTGGCAATTAATACTGTAGTAGGAGAAGGTATGCAGCAAGAAAGCAGAACGTAGGATGATCCAAATCGATGCAACCTGCTGCTTAATGTGTTGTTTTCTTCCATGAGCTTGGAGATGTTTTGCCAGGTGGAATCCAGGTGATGGAGTGGAGAAAACTGGAAGGGAATATCCCACCACCACCACCCATCCTGTTAACGAGGAACAACTCCTGGTATCTGTCTTTTAAGTATGTTAGTTAATTAATCATTTCATATATATTTTTATTTATTTTTTAAAAGTTCTATACCGCTTTTCATTAAAAATAAAAATAAAAAACCAAAAGCGGTTACAATATAAAGTCATGATAAAATGCAATCAAACCAATAATTAAAACAATAAAACAATGATAAAAGCAATAAAATCTGAATCAAATTAACTAGGGGTGGCTGTGACAACACTAGCAGTCAGGAAAATGCCTTGGCAAAGAAGTGTGTCATCCATTGGCAGAAACTCTCCAAACTAGAAGTCCGCTTGATCTCAATGGGGATGTAATTCCATGCGGTGGGCACCACAGTTGAGAAGGCCCTCCTTTGCACCATGGGCAAATGAGCTTCAGTAGGCTGCAGGATGGTCAGAAAGCCCTCCCACTCAGAATGGAAAGACCAGAGTGACGGTTGGTTGGTTGGTTGGTTGGTTGGTTAGTTAGTTAGGGTCCAATCCTATCTCCTTCCAACCTTGTATGGACTGGGATGTATGTACCACTCGGCCTCACGGTGGGCGTAGCGGGCCGAAATCGGCCCCGCTCACGCCCGCCGGAGGCTCGCGGGGCCTTACCGGGTCCTGTGGTGGCTCGCCTCTCTGCGGCGAGCTGCCTGCGCTGCCCGCACTGGTCACATCATGTCACTTCCAGCTGGCTGGAAGTGACGCGATGGCACTCTGCACAGGCGCACTGGACCCCCGCGCTGCATATTTTGGCCCAGTGCGCCTGCACAGGGTCCCGTCGCGTCACTTCCGGGACCAGCGCAGCCGATGCTCCGCACCGCTCAGAAAATCGAGACGGGGGGCCGGCGCCGAGGAGAGATGAGGTGGCGGAGAGTCAGGACCCCCCCCCCAAGGTTCGTGAACACCACTAGTATGGAGGGCCATCGGATTGGGCATAGAAGGTGCTGCAACCTCGGAAATCCCTTCCAAGGTTGTTGTGCTGCAGAGCAACCTCCCATCTCATAGCTGGCACAGTTCTTTCTGTGCCAGCAGGGAACTGAACACGGAAGGCCGCGTTTGGTTCCCCCATGGGGTCAGTGTTCCTGTGCCTACCCATCCTGTGGGTAGGCAGGGGAGGAGTGAGACACTGCCGGATTCCGAGGAATCCAAGCGATGTCTCAGCCTTGCCTCCTCACAAGGAGAGGAAAAACATCTAGATGGCCGAAAAATCAGCTGTCTAGATGTTTTTGAGGGTGAGGGGAGCATGGTGGATATCCTATCCACCATGATCCTCCCACCTTCGGTAGGATGCCCAGAGTTTGGAGGGTTACAGGCAGCCTCACTGGATCATGCTGTTAGTTAGCTAAGTAAATGCCATCAATGGGCATGATGGTTTACAGAGCAATGAACGAAAAAGAAAGTCTTTGCCCCCAAATGACTTACAATAAAAAAAAATGGTGCAAGGAGATACTAAAAACAGAGCAGAGATGGGTGATATTTCCAAGTAATTGCAGAAGCCCTCAGGAGAATTGCATCTCCCATGGGTCATTGGGCTTTCTATCCTGGGAGGCATAACTGCCCCCACTGTTTTCAAGGAGGAGGGAACTGTGTTTGTGGCAGGCTGCAGAGGCTTTGAGGAATGGTAAGGGAAGGTCAGGGGATTCTTCACCAGATCGTATTTTTATTTATTTAATTAATTAATTAATTAATTTTGATCCGTGCCAGAGAAGAATTTGGGGGCCTTTAATGGTTGTCCCTTGTTTGGAGCAGGTTTTAGGAGCCCACAAAGTTAAGTTATGAGCCTGGCTCAGGAGAACTTCCCAACATCTCTAGGTCACAGGGGAAAGGGAAGGACATGTAGTGGTGAATTACATACCTTTTTGGGGGGGTCTCTCCTCTCCTCGCATGCCCCCCCGATGCCCGATTCTCCACGGCATGGAGGGGCTCTCCACCCGCTCTCTGCGCCACTCAGGCAGCCACGCTGCCCACACGGGCTCCCATCGCATCACTTCTGGCTGGCCCTTGCGGCCATTTTAAGCCATGTTGCCCTGGTTTCTACGCCAAAACTGCAGCAACAGGGTTCAGCCGCGTGACCCGCATCGGCGCAGGGCCCGTTGCGTCACAGCCGGAAATGACATGACGGGAGCCCACGCAGGCGGCACGGCGCAACGGATCAAGCAGCAGAGCAAGCGGTACAAAAGGATTCACACAACGCAAAGCCATCTCTGCCTGTTTGGGCAAATCTTTCAGTTGTGCTTTCCCCTACATTCAGTATGATTTATGAAGAAAGGTGAGGATTCGATACGTTCTTATAACAAAAGTGAACCACATGAATGTTTGAGCCATCTGTAGCTGTGGACAAACACTAATGTGTTTGCCACGCCCTGTTTTTCGATGTTCTTCTACTTCCCAGTCATGTTCCTGTGAGAGTGAAGAGCATCCTCTGTATTTCCACTGCTGACCCAGGAGGTCTTGACCACCTTGGACATAGCCTGCTCCAATCCATTCCTTGCCTTGATCCTTGTTTGCTTCCCCGTGGTTGTGGAATACAGCCATCCTCTCTTCACCCGCTGTTGTCTCCAAGAAAAAAAGAAGAAGCATATACACTGAAGCAGCAGTAGAACGAGAAATTTCTTTCTATTTGCTGCTACAACATTAAGCAAACAGAAACACTTTGTTCCCCCTACTAAGATAAAAATGAATTTCTGTAATAGAAAAGGGACAAAAGGGTAATCAGCTTCCTAGCTAGGGAGGGGAAGATAAAATCCATTTTCTAGATAGGTTTCGCTTTCTAGATGCTCTTTGGGGGGGGGGGAATGAAATAAAATAGGAAGGTTCTCTTTACCCACTGTGCTCTTCATGAGCCAAAAGAAGATGAAATCCATCCCTGCCGTTGATAAGGGGGGAGGGGGAGGGAGGGAGGGAGGGAGAGAGAGAGAGAGAAGTCAAAATGCAATTCTCCTAATTGTAACACAATTCCATCTATTGGAATGAGAAAGGGGAGGCTGACCTCTGCTGATCTGAAACAAAATGTAGAAACCACCACAAAAGTAGAGCAAGTGTACAAAGAATAATGAAATAAAATAAATACTGGCTTGGATCCTGACCACGATTGCCAACCTGATACACTCACATGGGAGTAAGCCTCAGTGGGCTTACTTCTGAGTATGTTGTAGTTGCTGCTGCTGTTAATTAACATTTGTATACAACCTAATTTGCTAAAAAAAAAAAAAAAAAAAAGCCATCAAGTTGATGCACAACAATTCAAAATAACAAAACCTTTAAACAACAACAACAACAAAACATGAACATGAAAATCAGCAAAAACAGTACAGTTTTGTGTTGTTGGTTTGGTGTTGGTGTTGTTTTTGTTAATTTTATCATCATACCAAAAGTCCCATACTAACTGTACTTACTTGAGAGCAAGTCCCTTCAAAATCAATGGGATTCATTCCTAGAGATGGGAATATAGCTCTCCCAGATACACCCACAATTGGTCTTGGGAAACTGACTGAACTATTTCCTCCCAAACGGAGAAAACAGCTCAATTTATTCCAAGCCCCATCAGAACCTGTAGCACCACTAGAAATGTCATCACAGGGAGAACAATGAGGTCTAATCTCTAGCCAACCCCTCCTGCTATGAACCTCCCCCTCCCCCAGCTCTCTGGCCCTCTAAATATTTGTCAGTAGCACTGGGAAGATTAAATTTTCCAACACTGCTGGCACTCAGTTTGCATCTGTCTGTCATAGTGTGCCAGGCTCTGGAGGTGTGTGGTGGTCGGACTCGGGGGAAACTGACATCCCTCTTTCTCTACCACTTTCACCACTGCTGAAGCAACAGGGAAGGTAAGTGGGTTGGTTGGAGGTGGAGAGAACTTGACTCTGTCTCTACGTTAAATTAAAATCTGAGCCAGATAAGACCTTTGTGGGTCATAATGTGTGCTGTCAAATTTGAGCTGCCAAGATTCATATTTCCAAGAGAAACAGGACATATTAGAATCCATATGGTTGGAAGGTATCTTGGAGGTCAGTCTAGTCCAGTGTTCTCCAACCTTGGGTCCCCAGATGTTTTTGGCCTACAACTCCCAGCATGCCCCAGCCAGCTACGCTGGCTGGGGCATGCTGGGAGTTGTAGGCCAAAAACATCTGGGGACCCAAGGTTGGAGAACACTGGACTAGTCCAGCCTCTTGCTCAGTGCAGGATCTGCAGTGCAGAATGTAGCTACAACATCCCTGCCAGATGACTACCCAGCCTCTGCTGAAACTTGGAAACATCACTAGATTTCTGAGCAACATACTTAATGTTGGGATGCATGCTTCTGGCTTGCACACATGCACACACAAACACTGCTGTATCTATTACAGGTTTTATTCTTTGTCCTCTGCCTTTTCAATAAATGCATGTAGGGTTCTGTTCTCATTTGCCTTTCTTCCCCGTTCAGCTCTTTTATGCCTCCAGCTCTGTCCTGAGATACCCGTCCTTGCAGAAAGAGATCTTTCAGGTTTATAACAGGATTAAGCCTTCAAAGAGAGATCTTTGTTTGGATCAGCTGCTGAACTCATGAGAGTCATGTTAAAGGCCTATTAAAAGTCCCTCTAATACTTTGGAGGGCAACATTTCAATCCCAGCTCATCTTTGAGAATGAGTATGTGCAGAGATTCCTCAGTTTCTATCAGGAAGGTTGTCCAAAAGGGGTTCTCTATACATATATAATAAACAGAGGAGAAATTGTTTCCTGGTTTCATGAAGCAGTAAGAAAAAAGGAATTTATTTATTTATTTATTTATTTATTTATTACATTTGTGAATTGCCCATCGGGCTGGTCACCCGGCTACCCTGGGCGATGTACAATTAAAACAATGCAATAATAAAACAAACATAACAATTAAACAGTATAGAAAAAAATTCTTTTAAAATCCTAACCCACCCCATATTCCCGCCTGAAATATCACGTTTTTAATGCCCGGCTGAAGCTCATCACAGAGGGGGTATGGCAAAGGTCACTAGGGAGGGCGTTCCATAACTTGGGGGCCGCCACAGAGAAGGCCCTCTTCCTAGTCCCCACCAGCCTGGCTGCTCTGGCTGATGGGACAAGGAGAAGGGCATCCATGGCAGATCTTGCTGAGCATCCTACTTGATGTTGCTGGAGGCGCTCCTTGAGATAAACTGGGCCAGAGCCGTGTAGGGTTTTAAAGGTCAAAACCAACACCTTGAATTCGGCTCGGCAAGCAACTGGTAGCCAGTGCAACTCCTTAAGCACTGGAGTGATGTGATCACGCCGGTGGCTGCCTTTAACCAGGCTAGCCACTGTGTTCTGTACCAGCTGTAGCTTCCGAACCGTCTTCCAGGGTAACCCGACATAGAGCGCATTACAGTAGTCTAGCCGAATGTAATATTTCAGAGGTAAACTCCACTTATTTCTTTGGACTAAAAGGGGGCTAAATCTCCAAGAGAACCTGTCTGGAATGTTGCAGAATTGAGGGGAGAATGCAAGTAGCCAATCAGGCAAATTCAGTTATACTCTTGAGGCAAAAAAGAAGGCAAATCTCTAATGGAATCAGGGGAGAGAGAGAGTGATGTAGAAAGGAGAAGGGGGAAAAGCCAACAATGCCAGTGCTTTCTGTAGCAATGTAATAGGTTAGAATGACATCGGAACCCGAAACAAAATGATGCCGAATTGGTCTAATTCATGCACTCTTCCCAGACACTCCCTTGCCTAGTAATTGAGCAGGGTATCTGGAAATAAATGGAAATTGCTCTCAGCAGGGGACTGTCTCTATAATTCTCTCCAGTTGAGAAATGCCATCGGAACGTGTGTGTTTTCCTTCCTCCTCAAAAAACCATATACGGTAGGTAATTTAGATGAGAAACGCAACTCAAAAAAAGGGGGGGAGGATTGATTCTGATTGGGAATGTATGAGACATTTGTTTCAGTTCATTTTTTAAAATCAGGATTTACCTGGCTTGTACGTTCCAGAGTGAATACGGACTCCGATGCAATCTGAGGTCAAAGTCAGTCAGTACATTTCTGAGCTTGCAATATGATTTGTGGACCAAAACAAAGATGTGTTCAGCAGCATGTGTACATTTGAAAAATGTGTACATTTTTTTTAAAAAAATGCACACATATTATATGCTTTAATCAATGGGGAAAAATGCATACATTTCAAAAAAGTGCACAATTGATGCATACATTTGGGGAAATATGCACGGATTTTTATGTGAAAAGAAAAAGAAAGAAAGCTCACAATCTGAGATGGACTTGAGTCAGAAAGAAATTTGAGATGGGATTCAGAGAACTTCAGCAAGCTCGAATTTTCCTGATTCACACATCTCTAGATGTGACATTTTCCATTGGGGAAGCACTGCCCCAGTAGTATATCAATGGAGGCGAACCATTGTAAAAGTCAGAGCTGCATTTCCCCCAAAAAATCCAAGAACAAGATTCTTGCCATAATGGTTGCAAGCTGCGAGTCAGCAATTACTCTACCTCAAATTTTATTTATTTATTTATTATATTTTTAAATTGCCCCGTTGGCTGGTCACCCAGCCACCCTGGGCGATGTACAATCAAGATAAAATCAAGCATTGCATTTTTGCTGTGTGTCAGGTGGGGCTATGCATACCCGTGTCTAACTCTAGGCTTGGGGGGATATGTTCTCCACTTCAGGGTCCATGAGGTTGGTGGCTGGAGTTGGAGCTGCAATCTGAAGCAGGCAAAGGCAGAAGCCCAAGTCCTAGGCCTAAATACAATGTTGGGAAAATATAGCCCTGCAGGACTAGGCTGGCAAAGGGCCATCTGCCCCAAGCTGGTGCCTTCCAGATGTGTTGGACCACAACTCCCATCATCCTCAGCCATAGCTGGCTGGGGCATACTGGGAGTTGTAGGCCAAAAACATCTGGGGACCCAAGGTTGGAGAACACTGCCATATGGGATTTATGGACTGGACTCATTGACTCCAAATGGCCTGAAGTTGGAGGATCACACCACCTCCTTTACTTTTCTTGGAAATTATATCCACAGCACTGTCACACTGTGGGCTGTGTTTCAACTCTTATACTAACTGATGAAGGCGGACACCAACATGTTTGGTAGAGATTAAAGAATATATATTTATCCCTGTTTTGCCAATTGCAATATATTTCATTTTATTTTTCTCATCCCCTAGAAAAAGACAGCCATCTTGCAGAATCTGAATATTCCCGTGTGTGTGTGTGGTGACCATTATCTCCTTACCCCCATACCCTGGAATGATGCTAGATCCAGGCCTTGTGATGGTTGCAAAATTGTGTCCATATTGCTAATGCATCTGTTGCTGTTGCCACCACTTCTACTGCCACCACTTGCAGCATCAGAAGGGGGAAAAAAAGAAGTTAAGGGAAATGAAGAAAGAGGCCATTCTGATGGTGATCCCCACACCCAAGCAGGGAAGACTAGTGACCCCTATGTCAGTGGGGCTCCTCATGCATTGCGGCATTTATTCTGAGCTTCATAGGAGATGTCTATGGTGCTCTACTCCATCCCCAAAATAGGTTCACCACCACGGAGCACCATGGATAGCTCTTATAAAGCTCAGAATAACAGTTGCAACAGATAAGGAGCCTCACTGACATAGGAGTCACCAGCCTCCGACACTCCCAAGAAAACTTTGGTGAATTTCTCCACCCCCTGGAGAAATTTGGTGAAAGGGTTCTCCTAATTTCTCTGCCCACAAGTGGCCATTTGCACACAGCTTTGATTTCAAACCTTTTCCTCGTGCTATTTTTTTTTTTTCTTGATCCAAAGTGTTCCTCCCACACACAAAAGCTGGTATTAGCCCCACTGGGGGAAGCTACAGACATCTTTATTGTGTCTGGTCTTTATTCCCTGATGGGTCTGATGGCAGCTTTCCTGGAGAGATTTAGATTGTGGGGCGGGGGTGGGGGTGCAGGTGGGGAGAGATTAAGCACCATCCCCCAATGTCTAGAAGTTATGGGCGAATCCCTCTGTGTTTTGCTTTCTATCTATAACATTCACATTTTTCAAGCACAAGTTTGTTATATTTTCACATCCGTTTGAGAATGTTTTTTTTTTTTTTAAACCATTCATGAAAGTTATTGTGCATTTTGGTACATATTTTCCCCTAATATATACATGTTTTGTAAGCAATCGCCCCTGATATATGCCTTTTTGTAAATAATTTCCCCAAATGTCTGAATTTTTGTGTGCAGTTTTCCCATTTATTTAATCAAAGAGCAGCAGCATCACAACATAATTTATAGATGTACAAAAAGTGAACGATAATTGTGTTTTGATTCATCTACTAGTTTGGAAAGTGCAAATTAGGCCTGTTCATATTAAAATGTGAACTTAAAAAAATTATCCCCCATCCCAACCGGTGCTGCAACTCTGATCCAAATTGGATCCATCAGAACATTTTTAGGATGCAATTCCATCCATGTTTTAACCGGGGGAACAAGTCCTACAACCCACAGCAGAGCATTCCCCAGTCAGCCAGCCAGCTAGTTGGGGAATGCAGGGAGTTGTATGACCATTTTTCTGTCTAAACATGCATAGGATTGCATATATATATATATATATATATATATATATGGGACTTGTTACATGCTGGTCCTAAGGATGCTGTCAATCCATCAGAGGCCCAGTGTAATACATTTGCAAGGGAATTCCAAAATAGAATCTCTTGCAACTGCCAGAACTGAAACTCCAATGTCACAGTAGGTGAATAGGTGAGGTATCCAGAGCACAGCCTTGTCCAGTTTTCTTGGATGAGTTTCAGTTGGTACAGCTTGAGGACATTAACAAGGTGCTTAGACAAGTTCATGCAACTACTTCTGAATTGGGTATTTGGCCCTCTTGGCTTATAAATCTGGATGGGAGGGAACAGCCAGCTGGGCAAGGGAGGTGATCAATGCCTCCTTGTGAGAGTGAATGGTCCTGGCCACCTGAAAGAGGCAGTGCTGAGAGACCACTCCTGAAGAAACCCTCCCTGGACCCAGAAAAACTCAATAGCTTTAAGTGGGTGGCAAATGTTTCTTTCTTGGGCAAGGTCCTTGAGTGGGTGGTTGCTAACCAGCTCCAGACACTCTTGGATGAGACTGATTATCTGCATCCATTTCAGTCAGAGTTCAGGCCGTGTTTTGGCATGGAAACAGCCTTGGTCACTCTGTATGATGACCTATGTCATGAGAGAGATGGGGAGTGTGACCTTGTTGATTCTCCTTGCTCTCTTAGTGGATTTCAGTACCACTGACCAATGGTATCCTTCTGGGGTGATTGTCTGAGTTCAGAGTGAGAAGTACGGCATAGCAGTGGCTTTGCTCCTACTTGGATGGTCAACTCCAGAAAGTGATGCTTGGGGGATATTGCTTGGCCCTGTGGATTCTCTAGTCTGGGGTTCTGCAGGGGTCAGTTTTGTCCCGCATGGTATTTAACAGTGTGTTGTCATCAGTATGCTGATGACACACAGCTCTGTTTCTACTTTTCATCTTCATCAGATTTCATAGATTTCATAGATCATAAGAGTTGGAAGGAGCCTACAAGGCTATCGAGTCCATGAGGTTGTGGATTTGCTAGTTCAGTGCCTGGCTAGGACAATGGACTGGATGAGGGTGATTAAACTGAAGCTCAATCCAGACAAGACCAAGACTCTGTTAGAGGGTTGGTCTCCTGACCTGATGGAGGCTGCTCAGCCTGTTCTGTATAGGGTTCACTCCCTCTGAAGGAGCAGGTTCGTAGCTTGGGGATTCTCCTGGAGCCATCTTTCTCACTTGAGGCTCAGGTGGCCTTAGTGGCATGGAATGCCTGCCTTCTACCAACTTCAGTTGGTGGCCAGCTACACCCCATCTGGACATGGATAAGCTGGCTTCAGTAGTCTATACTTTGGTAACCTCTGTTAGAGTACTACTATGTGCTCTACATGGGACTGCCTTTGAGGATTGTTCGGAAGCTGCAGCTTGTGCAAAATGTAGCGGCCAGATTGGTAACAGGGACCAGAAGGTTGTCCCTGTTGATTGATTGTCAGAATTGTTTCTCTCTCACACACACTCTCTCTTGCTCTCTGTGTATTGTCTGTGTATATGTTTAAATGTAAATGTTTTTTAAATATATATTATGTACAATATTGTATTTTTAAGGTTTTCAATCTTTGTAGACGGCCCAGAGAGCTTTTGCTATTGGACAGTATAGAAATGTAATAAATGAAAAGAAAAGAAATTATGTGGGTGGGTGCGTAAGACAGACTAACAACAGAGTAATTTCAAAATATATTTAGCGTGAAACATTTCCGTTTCTGCCCTCATCAGTAGCTGTGATGCTAAATAGATCTGAAGAATGGCAGTTTGGAATGCTGGGAGATGAAAATCCCTAAGAAGAGACAAGTGGAAGTGTGAGTGATAGAAAAGCTTAGGAATCTATTAGTTGTCCTTTTTCTTCTTAGGAATTTTTATTTCCCAGTGTTCCAAGCTGCCAGTCTTGGTATCCATTTAATATCACAACTACTGATGAGGGCAGAAGTCAAAACTTTAGTACTAAATATATGTTGAAATTACTCTGTTGTTAGTAGATTCATAGATTCATAGATCGTAGAGTTGGAAGGGGCCTACAAGGCCATCAAGTCCAACCCCCTGCTCAATGCAGGAAACTAGAGGAGGGGTCTTCCATCCAAGTAATGACCAGGCCTGACCCTGCTTAGCAGCTTTCCATGCTCAGACAAGCTGAGCCAGCGTGAGCCACAGGCCTGGTCTTGGTGTCCGCTGGACTACAGCTCCCAGAATCCCTTGCCATTAGCCATGCTGGCTGAGTATGCTGGGATCTGTAGGCCAGCAACATCTGGGGACCCAAGGTTGGAGAGCCCTGGTCTAGTGCCATCTCTGTGTCCCAGTATGTGGCTCTTAAGAAAATGAGCCACAGGCCTGTCTAGGTATGTAGTCTATGTAGGGTTGTTGTTGTTTTTTTTAGTTAGGACTGATTGCATCCATGGTAGATCCTTGTTACTCTACTGTTGTGCCACTTTACTCTCACTCACACACACACACACACACACACACCAGGTCCAATCACAGATTGCTCACATTACATCTGTTTTGGTACTAAGATTCACAGGGAGGGGAAAAATGCATGGTACTGTTAGTTCAATAGCAAAGATGGCGCCAGGGCCAGTGCTACCATTAGGCCAACTAGGCAGCTGCCTAGGGCACAGGGCTAAAGGGGGCGCCAGAAATAGGGAGGGAGGGCTCAAGTGGGAAGGGGGCACGCTAAATATCTGATCTTGCCTAGGGCACCAAACTGCACCAAACTGCCTTGCACCGGCCCTGGATGGCGCTCTTGATTGCAAAGGGAGTGGGAAGGCAGGAAAATAAAGATATGGACACCAGCGCTTGGGTAGAGCTAGGGCCTCTTTATTTAGCATGGGTAATTTGTGCCACCCCAGGATCTGCAAGTGTAAAGTGTGGGAATATGATGATATTTTCCTGCAGGCAACTAGTCTGCTTTCTGGGCGAGCCACTCCACCAGGGCAAGGAGGTGGATTGAATTCCCGCTCTCTTTGCCTAGGCTACACGTGAGTGTAAGGGGAGGCTTCCCTGAGTCGCCCCCACCGAGTGTGTCGCACGACTCCAAGTAGGTGAGACAGGTTGGTCCCGAAAGGCAGACCGCATCCCTAGTCATGGCTCTGCACAGCCCCCGAGCATCGGACCTCTGGACTTGCCAATCATCATAAAGGTGCCTGTGTGAGTGCCCACCAAAACCTATTCCCTGACAATTCCCACACATCCCTGCCATATCCAATCCACCTTGTAAAACAGCCCCATTTCTAGGCCAAATTACGCCCAGTGCAAAGTAGGCAAAAACACACACACACCCTGTACGCAAAGTCAATCCCTGGCCAGTTAAGAATACCTACTCAGCCCTCCTAAAAGGAGCGACTAGGTAATCCTGCACTAGATATAGCAGGGCTCTCCAACCTTGGGTCTCCAGATGTTGGTGGACTACAGCTCCCAGAATCCCTTGCCATTAGCCATGCTGCCTGGATATGCTGGGAGCTGTAGGCCAGCAACATCTGGGGACCCAGGGTTGGAGAGCCCTGACATATAGGGAGGGTGGGTGGGTGAGAGCCAGAGTGAAAGAGGCCAGGTGCTGGGGCCTCTTTCAAGCCTTTGTCTCTGCCCCATCATGCTACAGGCATGCTAAGCACACACTGCAACGTGCTTGTCTTCCCGCCTCCCTCCTGTCCGCAAATGCCATTCCTTGCCCAAGCTGTTCCAGCAGGGCAAGGGGGGAAACGGGCTTGTCTGAATCTTCTATTCAAGGTCATCTTAATGTGAACAGTCTCCCCACATGTACACACATACACACACACACACACACACGCCTCCAGGCATTTCAGCGCTTTACGTTTTTCCTTCCCAAGTGGAACTCTGTGCAATGGGCAAACTGTCACAGCCAGCGGAAATCTTGGCCATATCCTTTTCTCATCTGATCAGTTCAATTGACCATGGGTGGGAGAAGGCTACAAGTATTGCCAGTGGTGAGGTTTCCTTCGCCAGTGCAGCGCACGTGGCCAAGATTTTACGCTGGATTCTGCACGCACTTGCTATCGGGCAGCCACATGAAGTTCCAAGCAAGCAACAGGCAATAGATCTCAGCTGAAGATGGTTTTAACTTTAAGCTATGTAACTGACCACAAATGGGGTGCTAATCTTTTTGCAGACTCCTCGCATATTTCCTAGTCCGGGAAGTCCGATCAATACTATTTGAAAAGCCCTGTGTAGGAAGTAATTACATAAGATATGGATTAAAATATATTCGCCTTGATTCCCACCCCCCATCCTTTTGACGAGCGGATGTGTGAGGAATCCCATGGGGGTGGGGTGAGAATCCAACTGGAGTTCATGATGCAGATGCAGCCTTCTGGATTCTCATTCATTAGCCCTGCACTGGTGCCGACTCGCTGTTGTGCAACTCAAGCCAGCTCGCACGCTTCCCTCTCTAAGGCAGGCTGAGGTTTGCACATTAAAACAAATAAACAAAAATCCTCAGGAAATGTGTGCAAATCATGCTATTTGCACTATTTGCGCAAATCGGAAGTAGAAAACTATGCAGTTCTTGCGCAATTTGCGCAAATTGCTGTAGAATATCGTAGGGGTGTTCATCCTACCTTTGGGGGGTGCTCGCCTGTGCTCGCCTTTTCCCGGCAAGCACCCCCCCCCGAAGGCATGAATCCCTGCACCACTCGATCCACCTTGCCTGCAGTGCGGGGTCCCGTCACTTCCAGCTGCCAGGGCAACCCAGTTTAAAACGGCCGCAAATAGCAAATCTTCCCAGTGTCAGCACATCCCTACTTTTGACAGATTCCTTTCTATTCACCTCTTTTCATTGACTTTATAGCCCCCCTACCCTATTTTAGAGTAAGTGCTATATTTTCTTTAAAATCATTGGAACAAGACAAAAGTAAATAACATGATGAAGTCTCCTTGATTTCATTGGAAAGGGACAGGCAGTACAATCCACCGCAAGTTTATTCAGGAGCAAGTCCCATGGAGTTCAGTGCAGCTAAGTCCCAAGAATCATAGAATTATACAGTTGTGGAATACTAGTAGAGTTGGAAGGGGCCTACAAGGCCATTGAATCCAACCCCCTGCTCAATGCAGGAACCCAAGTCAAAGCATCCCTGACAGATGGCCGTCCAGCTGCACCTTGAATGCCTCCAGTGTGGGAGAGCCCACAACCTCCCTAGGTAGTTGGTTCCATTGTTGTACTGCTCTAACAGTCAGGAAGTTGTTCCTGATGTCCAGGCAGAATCTGGCCTCCTGCAACTTGAGCCCATTATTCCGTGTCCTGCAATCTGGGATGGTGGAGAAGAGATCCTGGCCATCGTCTGTGTGACAACCTTTCAAGTGCTTGAAGAGTGCTATCATATCTCCCCTCAGTCTTCTCTTCTGAAAGCTAAACATGCCCAGTTCCTTCAGTCTCTCCTCATAGGGCTCTGTTTCCAGTCCCCTGATCATCTTTGTTGCCCTCTTCTGAACCTTTTCCAGTTTGTCTGCATCTTTCTTAAAGTGTGGTGCCCAGAACTGGACACAGTACTCAAGATGAGGCCTAACCAGTGCTGAGTAGAGGGGAACAAGTACTTCATGCAATTTAGAAGCTATACTTCTTTTAATGCAGCCCAAAATAGCATTTGCCTTTTTTGCAGTTGCATCACATTGCTGGCTCATATTCAGCTTGTGATCTACAACAATTCCAAGATCCTTCTCGCCTGTAGTGCTGTTGAGCCAAGTGTCACCCATCTTGTAACTGTGCATTTGGTTCCTTTTTCCTAGGTGCAGAAGTTGGCATTTATCCCTATTCAATTTCATTCTGTTGTTTTCAGCCCTGCACTCCAGCCTATCGAGATCACTTTGAATTTTGTTTCTGTCTTCCAGGTTATTAGCTATTCCACCCAATTTTATGTCATCTGCAAATGTGATAAGCATTCCCTGCACCTCCTCATCCAAGTCATTAATAGCAATGTTGAAGAAAGTGTGCATACCACTACAGCCATAGATATGTGCTTAAGAGAACAATCGTATGGCCCCATGACAGTGTCTAGTGCACCATAAGATGCTGTGGATGCCCTCCTCCATGGCCCTAGACAGAAATACAAGCAGGAGCAGGAGATATCATCGATATCATCATCATCATCATCATCATCATCATCATCATCATCATCTTACAGTATTTTTATCCCACTCTTCAGCCAGAAAAGACTCCCAGCGTGGCTTAGAAAGATTAATATTAGACAGTCCCTGCCCTCAGGCTCACAATCTAAAAGACATGGCACAAAAGGAAAAGGGGATTGGGAGGGAGGAGGAAGAAGAAAGCAAAACTTAAGAGCCAGTTCTTAGTTACAAGGTTCTTGTCGATCTTTCTTTCTTTCTTTTCTGGCAGGGAAGGGCAAAACATGCTCCCTGCAGCTGCTCCTCCTTTGGCCAATGAATGGGGACTAGGCTGGTCTCCCCCTTGCTGTGATGTTAATCCTTGGAGGCAAGGGGTGCAGCCTCCCAGTGACCCTTGGTTCTCTGGCCGATGGATGATGAGTCCCACGTCTGCCGCCCCAGGGAACTCTCATTTGGAGCCGTGTGTCCCTTCGCGCAGGGAGGGCTGTGAAGCAAGCTGCAACCTCATAAGAGAAGCGGTTGGGGGAGAAAAAGGTGCGGGGAGAGGGGAGGCCAGGATGCACAGTATTCAACGGCCTCTCCAGTCACCTCACTGCCCCCCTGAAAGGTAAGTCTGCTAGAGAGACTCAGGGGCCCTTCTAGCTGCCTTTTGTATTTTAAGTGGAGAAATGGAGGCAAAAAATTATCTCCAAACTCTGCTCACCCTGCCTGGCTTTTGCTAGCAGGGCATAGGATAGGGTGGAGGGATCCAAAATCAGAGCCCTCTGTCTATTGGGACCACAACCCATAGGACAGCATCCTTACTCTCCTATTAAAATAAAAAGAACGTAGGGCCAGTATGAAAGCTAAAATAACAACATAAGAAGAGCTGTGCTGGGTCAGACCAAGGGTCCGTATAGTTTTGCGTCCTGTTCGCACAGTGGCCAACCAGCTGCCCACACGGGAAACCCACAAGCAGGACATGAGTGCCACAGCACCCTCCCGCCCACGTTCCCCAGGGTGCTGTCGGGACGGTGCTGTTGCACTCATGTCTCGCTTGTGGGTTTCCCGTGTGGGCAGCTGGTTATGTCCGTATGTTCCCTCACTCAGCCTGCTGCTGTTAGGTTCCAAACAAGAGTGGATGTCTTGCATGAATCCATTCCCCTTACTCTGCTGTATGTGTCCAGGAACAAATATGTCACACAGCCAAAATGGCTCTTCCACTCTTACTAACAAGGGCCATTTCGAAGAGGCGAAAAGGGCAACATTTCCCCACACTCAAGTGTTGCCCTTTTAGCCTCTTTGTATCTCCCCTATTAAGTTTAATGGAGGGACTTTGTTCCATTAGATTTCAGAGCAAAGAAGTCATATAAGGAAGCTGCATTGCGGGGGGGGGGGAGGGGAGATGACAAAAAACAGAAAGGGTTTAATAGATTTCATAGATTCATAGATCATAGAGCTCGAAGGAGCCTACAAGGCCATCAAGTCCAACCCCCTGCTCAATGCAGGAAATTAGAGGAGGGGTCTCTTATCCAAGTAATAACCAGGCCTGACCCTGCTTATCTTTCCACACTTTGCCTACTCCCAGCATCCTCAGGTTTTTCAGGTGCAACTGTGAAAATGCATCCTGGGCTCATGGGAGGCCTTGCAAGATTTTCACGATCTCTGGTTGAGAAAGGTGAACCCATCATTTTTCTCTCTTGCTTAGATTTTACTCGAAGCTGAAGAAGAATCTGGGAATTTGAAAAGATTGCCTCTCCTTTGAGGCAAGCTTTTATGAACTCCCAAAGCTCGTGTGTTTGGAGAAGTTTGTCATTATCCCTACTCAGTGCTATTAGCCATCATTTTATTTATTTAGGCTTCCTGTGAAACTCTGTCTCGCAGCTGCCTTGAGCTTTCTCTGTAGGCGTGACTCAATCAGAGCTCCTGTTTCTTCTCTTTCCATCAAATTTCACTACTTCATGCTTCTCAACTCAAGTGACACACAGAATTCCCCATTTCCAGCAGAGCCAATGTCCCTGTAGATCAGGGCTCTCCAACCTTGGGTCCCCAGATGTTGCTGGCCTAAGGCTCCCAGCATACCCAGCCAGCATGGCTAACAGCAAGGGATTCTGGGAGCTGTAGCAGGCTGGAGAGCCCTGCTTTAGATAAACATGTGGACAGGGGTGATCTGGTAGTCACTGTTTACTTGGACTTCCAAAAGGTTTTTGACAAAGTCCCTCACCAAAGACCCCCTGAGTAAACTGAGCAGTCATGGAATAAGAGGGGAGGTCCTCTTATGGATCAGTAACTGGTTAAAGAACAGAAAGCAGAGAGTAGGAATAAATGGTAAATTCTCCCAATGGAGGGATGTAAACTGCGGGGTCCCACAGGGATCTGTATTGGGACCAATGATTTTCAACCTATTCATAAATGATCTGGAATTAGGAGTGAGCGGTGAAGTGGCCAGGTTTGCAGATGTTGCCAGATTATTTTGCGTGATGAAAACAAAGGGGGATTCTGAGGAGCTCCAAAAGGATCTCTCCAAGCTGGGAGAATGGGCTTCAAAATGGCACATGCGGTTCAAAAACAAGTGTAAAGTAATGCACGTTGGGTTGAAAACTATAAACTATAAACTGATGGGATCTGAGCTAGCAAAAGAGAACTTGGGGTTGTGGTGGACCACTCGATGAAAATGTCAACCCAGTGTGTGGCTGCTGTGCAAAAGGCAAACTCCATGTTAGGCATAATTAGGAAAGGAATTGAAAATAAAACTGCCAATATCATATTGCCCTGCCCTGATACAAATCTCTAGTGCGACTGCACTTAGAATACTGTGTACTGTTCAGGGCACCACAATCTCCTTCTCTAATAATACTAGAACTCAAAGGGGTCATCCCATGAAGCGGATTGGTGGGAGATTCAGGACCGACAAAAGGAAGAACTTCTTCACACAGTGCATAGCTAAAACTATGGAATTCACTTCCATAAGATGTAGTGATGGCTGATGGGCACCAATTTGAATGGCTTTAAAAGGGGATTGGACAAATTCATGGAGGAGGAGAAGGCTAGCCATGGCTACTAGTCCTGATGGCTATATGCTACCTCCAGTATAGAGGCAGTATGCCTGTGCACACCAGTTGCAGAGCAACGTGGGTGGGAGGGTGCTGTTGCACTCATGTCCTGCTTGTGGGTTTTCCATGGGCAGCTGGTTGGCCACTGTGTGAACAGAATGCTGGACTAGATGGACCCTTGGTCTGATCCAGCAGGGCTCTTCTTATGTTCTTATGTAGATCTGGACCTCACCTGCTATCTCAGGTCTCAATGAGATGGTAGGAAATAGGTGGGTTGGAAGGGCTAAAATATCACAGGAGCAAAGATGCTGTGAGGATGCATAGGGTTGGATCCAGACTCAGTCACGCTCAGTAGACCCATTGAAATCAATGGGACTTAAGTTATTCATGACTCAATGCTCCACTAATTTCAGTAGCTCTACTCTAAGCATGACTAAGTCTGGATCCAACCTATGCTATACATTGGTCTGCAAAATGTACAGGCAGTGGATTAGTAATAATTTTTAAATGACATAGTTCTGTTTGGCAACCAGAATTTCTAGAGAAGGATTTTGAAGGGCCAGAACAGAGTTAAATTTCCCCTTTTCCTTGATTTCTTTTAACAACTTTCAACAGGAAGTCAAAATCTGATTCATTTATTTTTATGAATGATATTCCAAGAGGGAATCACATGACAGCACCCATCAAACCACATCGTTCAGCTTAACTTCAGGCTTCAGCCGTTGCCCCATCTGACACCAACAGAAAACAGCGTGAAGCACTCCTCTATGTGCTCATCTTATGCGTTGCGCTCATCTCCTGGATTTGAAGCACACAACACACAATATCCTTTCCTTGAAAGGGGCCAAACCTGCGAGGAGGCTCACCTCCAACTGACGTGCACAGAAAGGATATATCTATAGCAGCTGTCCCTGGATTGACAGGGGAAGGCAATGGAGGCCGCAGACCAACCTCCGTCCAACAGGGCTGGAGCTCTTCCTCCAGGCCACCTGCCTATCAGAGTGACATAACAGATGACACAGGCAGAACTGAAAATTACTGCTGACACATCCCTGCTGATTCTCTCTCTCTCCCTCCCTCCCTCCCGCCCGCCCTTCCTCTGTTAGAGAGAAGATAGGAAATCTGGCTTTGAAAGCAGCCGCCCGTCACGCATGGCTTGTCTTGCTGGATTGAAGTCTTAAAACATTGCTGCAGCAAACTCCGAGGAGCGCAGAGGGAACGTGCAGTAGGGAATAACTTCACAAGTCGATTAAGTTCCAAGGAGTTGTACAAGAAGGATGTGCAGGTCCTCTCTTTTCACATGCGCCCATTCTCCATTCTAGTCCCCGCTCAGCCATGAAACTCACTGGGTGACTTTGGGCCAGTCACGGACTCTCAGCCTAACCTACCTCACAGGGTTGTTGTGAGGATAAAAGGGAGAGGAGAAGGAGGATTATGTACGCCGCCTTGAGTTCCTTGCAGGAAAAAAGGCGGGGTATAAATGTAATAAATAAATAAATAAATAAATAAAATTTTCATCCCTTTAACTCAGCCTTTGGACCTACCTGCCAGGACTCTCCCCAAAGCCTCCCCTTCCTGCTGCCCTGTTTTCCCTACACACACACACACACACACACTGTTGCTTTTGCCAGGCCAACTTTTGGCTTTGGCCATGCCCATTGCTGTTATTTCATTTCATATCATTTACTACCTTTCTATACAGCCCAATTGCCAAAGCTCTCTGGGTGGTCGGTCGTTTACAAAGATTTAAAACCATTAAAAATACTTTATACATAGTATGAAACCCCATTTACATACAAACATATAAACAGACAGCGCACACACAGAGAGACACACATATATCTAAACAATTTTTAAACCATCAATAAGAAAAATCCAGGGCCTGGGAAGAACCTCTCCATGTGCTGCCAAACGCTGGAGAGAAGAGGAAGGCCTTAACCTGGCACGGAAAAGATCACATTGTGGGTGCCAGGAGGTCCTCATCGGGGAGATCTTTCTAAAACTGTGGGGCACCACTGAGATGGCCCCCTCCCTTTTTGCCACCTTTCAAGCCACCCTCAAAGGAGGCACCTGGAGGAGGGCCTTAGACAATGAGGGTAGCGTATGGGTAGGTTCATGCCAGGAGAGGTGCTCCATCAGCTGCGTTGTTGACTCCAAAATGTTATCTACTAGTGAATGCTGTTGTGGGGCCCAAAAATGACCCTCCCCCACCCCAGCTTGAGGTACTTCCAAGAGGAATCTTGCATATCCATCTAGTGCTGGCCGACTGCCAACACCTTGTATATATGGTAGCAAAATGCAAGTTCCTGAAGCTCATGAATTCCACTTATTTATTTCTGTGAATCTACCAGTGAGCATCTTTTGGTTGACCTTCACAGCCTTATACCCTTTTAAAAACCTCATTTTCGTTTGTTTCTTTCCAGCACTATTTTTTTTTTTATCATCTTCTTCTGTGTGCACCCACCTACCTACGTGTTGCCCCTCTGGATTACACCTCTCTTTTGCTTCTATCTCCTAGTTCTTTGGCTGCTCTCCTGACCCACTTTCAGTTGTGCCAAGTTCCTGAATTCTTCACTGAACTGTCTTTCTGGCTCTAGACCTTGTCTTGGACGTGTACTATTGCTTGGCTCTTTTGCTGAGTCATTATCTCATTCCAGACTAAATTTAGGGATGTGTTCAAAATTCTCCTCATCAGAGTTTACCCCCAGATTTTTTTTTTAATTTCTGCATCACCTTGGCTTGTTCCCAAGTACCAGGTACCCTCAATTATTCCATGGTTTGTTTGTTTATGAATTTCATACAGGGCATCATGCATTAACAGTTTGCTGCAAATTTAGTTTCTTCTGGTTCATTTATTTCATTTCTCACTCTCTACATTACTAAAATGCCCACGGATAAAACACTGCAAACAAACGGACAAACAAAATCTTGATGTGATTGTTCTATGTTCAGTTAGATCACGGTTCTTCTTATGTATTAGGAGTGAGCAAAACGAGAGCTTGTCAAAGTTCTCCAAATTCCACCTTGAAGGTCATTCTGTTCAGACTCGCATCCCTAGGGATGTATGAGAAATTCATTTCATTTCATTTCACCAGAATTCACCCAGTTCACATGCCCCAGAACCAAATGCAGATGTGAACTCAATCTGCAGTCAAAGTCTGCACATTTCTGAGTTTATGATGCAATTCACGGAACAAAAACAAAAAAATGCATACATTTGAAAAACGAGCATGAAAATGGCGCACTGTTGAAAAATGTGCATAACTATGCTTTTTAATCAATGGGAGAAAATGTGTACCTTTAAAAAAAAAAAAAGGAATTGATGCATAGATTTGGGGAAAAAATGGACACAAAACTATGCATGAACTTTCATGTGAAAAGGAATAAACACAATACGCAACGTGTATGTACTCAAGTGCATGTGTAAAATATTCTATAATAAGAACCTTGATGAACTCATACATACAATTTATATATTTATTTATTATATTTATACACCGCCTTTTTTCCTGCAAGGAACCCAAGGCGGCTTACATAATCCTCCTCCTCCTCTCCATTTTATCCTCACAACAACCCTGTGAGATAGGTTAGGCTGAGAGTCAGTGACTGGCCCAAAGTCACCCAGTGAGTTTCATGGCTGAGCGGGGACTCGAACCTGGATCTCCCGAGTCTCAGTCCAACACTCTCACCACTACGCCACACTGGCTCTCAATCACACCAGTATTGCTTTTTGCAGTGTTTTTGCAGTGTTTTAACAATAGATACGCATGTGCATACTGGTAATTTAGAAGAAGAAAAGATGGAAGCAAACTGAAGGAACTGAAAACTGATAAATCTCATGTACTCCAGTCCCAGAATTAATTTGAGACCCTCTCTTAGGTAAACTGGAACAAGAGTTGAGCTGATGAGATCTTTTTCCTCCCTCATCCCACCAGAGAAGACCACGTCATAAAATTTTCTCTGAATATTCCCCACCATTTCTTTTTGTGGCAGTCATCATTCTCCAACACCGCCATCTGGAAAGTCCTAGGATGATGCTAGAGTTGTGCACTGCGGAGGATTCAAAATGGCGGCCAGGCTGACAAAAAAAAAAGAAAGGAAGGAAAGGAAAAGTCCTTAGGAAAAAAAAGAAAGAAGCTGTGCTATTGCCACTGCTAGAGGTGACCCCCGCACACTCCCCTCCAAATAGAAAATGGAGAATTCCTCTTCCCCCTGGAGAAATTTAGTGAAATCCCCCTCCCCTCCCCCCCCAATAGGTTGGAGAACTCCAGGAAAACTTTTGCACACAACTCTGGAATGCAAGTGGAGTCGGATGGAAAGCAGAGCACAGCAGCAGAACAAACTGGCAGAACTGAGGCTGCAATCTTATGCTCACTTACTTCAGAGTAAGCCCCGTGGAACTCCATGGCCCTTACTTCTGAGTAGGCATGTACAGGACTGTGCTATGCATGAATCTACTCATCCCCAATCAAACGGATCCTTGGCTTGCTCCGACTCCCGTCTAACCTAATCCAAAGACTGTAGGTTGGTGCCCTACAACTTCTTGGCTCCAATTAATGGCTGGCCCTCCTTTGTTCCACATTTCAACCTCCCAATGTAATCTGATCTCATCATGTACACAGTTCATGCAATTTTCTGATGAAGTCTGGTGTCTTGTTGAACACTTGGGAGCCCATTATGCCAGACCCTGAGCAAACCAGTGATTAAAAAAAAAAGAAAGAAGCATACCCTCCCCCAATCCATCACTCTCCTAATTAGTATTATTACCTCACTCTTGAACACATTTGATTTGTTCTACCAGACCTTTTGAGGGTGATGTGCGTAAGGAAGCGCTGGCTACCTGCAAAAGATGAGCCATTGATTTCTATAAATGTCACCATTTAATATTTCTTTTCTTCCTTCTCAGCCTCTTACTTCTCTATAGTTGAATGTTTTATTCTATCTTTTGACAACCTCTGCTTCTTCTTGGAAAAATGTCTTCACTTAAAAAAAAAAAAAGTGCCTCCCTCCGTTTTTGCTCCCCCCAGAATCCCCCCCCCTTGCTAAAAGGTTACATCTACTTTAGGACTTGCCATTTTTTTAGTTGTATATAGAACTGATCACCCTGTACTACTTTTAAAAGCCTTGCTACCTTCCATTACTGGCTCTCCCAAAATGCACACCACTCCTAATTTCAAAAGATGCTGAACAAAGATTGCCATCACATGGTTCACTTCCCATTGGCCATTCCAGTTGTGTGTGTGTGTGTGTGTGTGTGTGCTTCTGTCTGTGTGTCTCTCTGTGTGTGGTGTTCCACACTCCTTTACTATCTTTCCATGCTGGGAATTATTCTCTCTTTGTCATTCCTGCTGTATAATGAGATTTTTATTTTATTTTATTTTTAATCAGGAAAGGACTTCACCTCTTGCCCCATGGCAGCCTACCAAGCTTTCCTTAATAGGTTCTTCTGAGGTACTTCATCAAAAGCTTATTGAAAGACAATCTAAATAAATCACATCCACTGGTCCACCTTTATCTATTTTTTTGTGAAGACTTTCAAATATAGTTAACCAGTTCCAGAAGCTGAGTGATTTACTGTGAGAGGCATCCTGCTGGTTTGGCCTGAGCATCTGAGGGCAACACAACTCAATGGCTTCAACAATTTCCCTGTTATCTTCCTTGCAATTGAAGTTAAGCTTTGGCAGCCGATCTAATTCCTTGATCATTTTCTGCTCCTTTTATTTAAAGATGAAGTCAGCGTTGACCACCCTGCAGCCTACTGAAATCAAAGCGGGTTTTAATGAATAGATCTTTCTTTTGTTAGTTGATCTATTTTGTCCTGTTATCCCTGCTGAACTGCTCCAGTCTCTGGAATTGATGGTCTTCTCCTACAGTCTTTAAACATGGAAATAGAACTGGTGTCCTCATTAGCTTCAAAGGGAAATGTTTTGTGACAGTGCTCCATCTTGATAATATGCCCCATCACCTTTATTATCTGAGATGTGATTATTCTCCTTTCACCTTGCCCCATATGTGAGGTATAGCCTTGTGAGCTGTCCACAACCTGAGGTATATTTAAATTTTATGTAAGGATGTAGCTGAGTAGCCCGGCAGACAGGAGCAAGGCCCGAACTGGGCCTGCTCGTATCCGCCGGGCTACTCGGCCACCAGAGCGGGCTTACCTGCAGGCTCTCCGGCTCTGCGGAGAGCCTGCCTCCCCGTCCGCTGGTCCCGGCGCGTCACCTCCGGCGCGGAGGAAGTGACGCGATGGGACCCTGCTCCGTCGCACTGGACCCCCACGCCCTGTTTTTTGCGCTCTGAAGAGAGAGATTGGGCTGCCGCCGCTCGCAGAGGGCCGAGCCCAGAGCGAGCCTCCAGCCGACTCCAGGCTCGGACCCACCACTAAAAGAAGCCCAAGGTACTGTACATCCTCCTGTTCTCCATTTTATCCTCACAACAGCCCTGTGGGGCAGGTTAGGCTGAGAGTCAGTGATTGGCCCAAAGTCACCCAGTGAGCTTCATGACTTAGTGGGGAGTAGAACCCGGATCTCCCGAGTCCCAGTCCAACACTCTCACCACTACACCACACTGGTTCTCATTTATACACCCCCATCTCTCAGCTGACAGCCTTATAACCAATAAAGGTCACACCAAGAAACATGAGGGAGGCATCTGCATACTTCGGAGTACCCTAAGGCATGCAGAACTATAAAGTCATATTTTATTTGTTAATTCATTACATGTCTATCCTCCCTGCCCCTCTCTCTTCTTTTTAACATGAAATTTCAATTTAGTTTGGAATGAAGTTGAAAATTCAGACAACAGAAAGAACACCGCCCTAGAAAAAAAATACAAGATCACTATGGTTATTATTATTTTTTTGTCTTTCTTTTTTTAGAGTGAAAATGAAAGGAAAATTAAACTCATTGTTTACCTTCTTTGGTCTATCATGAGCAAATTTGTGGGAAAGAGCTCACTAATAATTTAGCGGGTTTGGATGAGTAAGTTATGTAGCTGAATCATAGTTAGAAAAGAATTTTCTAGAAAAGCATTTGATTGGGATGTGGTCAGAAGCTTGAAGGGCTTCTAACTATGCGATAAAGAGAAAGTAAGGTGCCATGGTAATGCTCCTTCTAATAGCACACTTGGGTGGTTGTAACAGAGCTTTGTAACCAACAATGGCACCAACTACAGACAAGAGGGAAGCATTTGCTTACTCAGGGGAATCCCCAAGGTATGCATATGGATTTTTTTAAAAATCGTACAAATCCTCACCATTCCCCCCAAAAAAGGGGAGAACCCTCCAAAAAGCAACACATGTGGACTCAAAAATGCCCCGTTCACAATCCCAAATGCAAATGGGAGCGCATTTTCTCTGAATTTGCTTTCAATTTCACAAAATGTATTCTTGAAAAATGTGCAAGTTTCTTAAAGCGCACAACTTTCTCAAAACACACAACTTTCTCAAAATGCAACTTCCTTATAATGTAAAAACTCCCTCAAAGTGTACAACTTTCTCAAAATATGCAAACTTCTCAAAATTCACAACTCCCACAGAATGTGCACATTTTAAATCACTCACGTCACGCTTTAGTCAATGGGGGGAAATTTGAGCAATTTTGGAAATTTGCAGAAATTTGGGAATTGCTTGACCGATGTTCACGGCAGCTGTTCGTTTTGTGGAATTTTCCTGAGCACGCAAAACAAACAGCTGTTGCAAACGCAAGCGTAAATCAAGGAGAGAAGCAGCAAGCTGATGTCCAGAGAAACTTGGCAAGCTGAAATATCACTCGTTCGTGCATCTCTAGGTCACTGTACATGTGTATGCTCAAACCGGTGCTTGGGGAAGGCCCAAAGGTCAGGAAGGAACAAATACATGCAAAGCTCAGCATGGCAGTTAACAGAACCACATCTGCTGCTCCATTATCTCAGCGGTTCCAAAGCATCCCATAGATGCCTCAACATGAGGGTGCCTCTGAAGGAATGGGGGCTGCGGAGCCTGGCGTCCTTTCACAAAATAACACACTTTCTGCAGTCCTCCAAGTAGGTGATGTGAATGACAGGGCTACGCCCACCCTGCAGGGTAGGCCACAGTCCCAATGTTTCCCCGGACTGCCGCCCACCTCCCAAGGTCCCTTACACCAAACTGGTGTAGCAGCCCAGCCTTACAGACAAAAGGAACACACACCAACTTAAGATGGAGACTTCATTAAAAACAAAAATTAAGCATTAGGCCGTGTATGGTCTCCAATAGTCCAATACATGTAAAAACAATCCCTTATAAGAAAGGGCTAAAAAGAAGGTAGGGGAAAGGGAGTGAGGTGGGTTGTTGTGAGGAAAGGGGAATGGGAATAAAAAGGGACTCTTAAAGGATATATAAACAAACCCCAAAAGTCTGCAAAGGACTGCTTGAGTCAAACCAGGCCTAGCTTCCCCGGCTATCCTGCAAGATCGGCATACTTGCCCAAGATGGAACTTCCACAGAGTCCAGGCCCAAAGGAAGAACCCCGTGCCTTCCCCACCCAACTCCTTTATCCAAACCCAGTGTTCATTTTCCCTCCTAGCCTCCACCAATCCCATCTTCCTGCCTTCTGAAGGAGGGCCCCCCGCCCTTTCCCAGCTGCGGGTACTTTCTCATGATCTCATCCCAATTAACGTCTGACCTTGCTGCCCAGTTCTGCAGACATTTGCTATCTCCCAGGTGCCACTAACTATCTTGCTCTGCCAAAGGACTCCCAACACATTCCAAGGGAGAGCAAGAGAACTAAAGCAAAAAACATCCAAATCGAACAGCAAGTCCCATCTTCACAGGTGATGCATTTATTTTATTTTTTTCCACAACTGCAGCAGAAAGAAGAAAATGAGTGCTTTTCCATCATGGACCTCAAGAATCAGGTCTATGATCAGACCTCGGGATAGGTGGATCTGATAATTTTGCTTCCTCCCACATCCAGCTGTCTTCAGTCTCATGTTCTTGCCATCACGTACATGACAAAATTTGTGGATGTTAGTAAATACTGATCAAAATGAAGCAAAACAAAATTCTCACCCATCTGCACCGGCCAAATTCAATATGTGCAGCTATTAATTCCGAGCATGGAGAGGATCACATTGTTGTTCCTGCTGCCTGCCATATAACTGTTAGAGGAGCCTGCTCGAATAAAGAGGTGGCAACCCTAGTTCAGCACCACAGACATGAGCCTTTTAAGAGCTAAGCCATCAGAGCCCCAGGACCTGGATGGAGCCATCATGTGTCAGTTTCATTTTCTCCCATGTCCGATTAATAAATAAAATACCTCTCATGTCCTTTCTATTCTGCTTATGAAGAAATTTGAAAATGTTGGAAAGTTCTTAGCGAAAAGATGAGCGGAGCAAAATTCTAACCCCACCCCAATCTGTCCCCACACCTGCTTAGTGTCAACAAGATTTTGGAATCATGTGCATCCAGAGCCACCCCCTGGGCGTCGCTCATGATGGAAGAATCAGTAGGGCTGGCTTGGTTGGTCAATCAATCATTCAGATTAACTGATGGGCAGCCCCATCCTGTGTGAGTGCCTGCAAGGCTCTGAACCTAGAGGATTATGGGCATCCTATTGAGTGCGGGAGAAGCATGGCTGATAGGATTGCCACCGTGCTCCCCTCAGCCTCCAAAACATTTAGACAGCCATTTTTGGCCATCTAAAGGGTATACACCTCCTCCCGAGGAGGAGAGATTGGGGCACCGCCTGGAGGAGAGGCTGAGGCACCACCTGAGGCACCTTCGCCACCCGAAGATGGTGGTGCCCCGCTCCTCCGCATGAATGCCCCCCCCATGGGGGAACAAAAGACAATCTTCCATCTTCGGTTCCCTGCCGGTGCGGAAAGAACCGTGTTGGCTACTAGGTGGGGGGGGGGTGAGCACTCTGTGCTCAGACTTGCCACTTCAACCTCGAAGGGATTTCCGAGGTTGCAGTGGGGAACCCAAATTATTCTATGCCCCCCCAGACAAGGTTGGAGGGCCATAGGATTGCGCCCTAAAGCCTTTGAAGCCACCCCCATTAATCAAATATCTCTGATAAATCAGGCAGCCGAAGTATACAAAATTGTGCATCCTATATCAACGTACTTATACAGACTGATGGCAAGTGACATCTTAAAAGGGGCATTCCCTCAAGATGATGCCTCCTCCAAGATGATGTCTGCTCTGAACTATAAGTGCATATCAGCTAAAAATGTAACAAACTATGTTTCACATGCGCATACTTTGGAGCTATTGACCCCCTTCCACCAATATTCAGATAGTGATTAATCATCACACTTTCTTTAACTGAGTAGCAGCCCTAGTAATTAAAACTTTTTGCTTCAGACAGAACTATGGGACTAGATCCAGACTACAGCTGCATTCCCATACCCAGTTACTTGGGAGTAGGCACCACTGAACTCAGTGAGACTTACTTCTGAGTAGGGATAGATGATTATGCCAGTTTGGCTTTCTCCCACATTCTCACATGGAGCAGAAATGCTTTCTGTTCCATTTATGAAGACATTTACTCATTTTGGTAAATTCTCAACAAAAATGGACTGAAGACTGAACGAAATTCTCACCCATGTGCCAAGACCAAATCTAATCAGTAAGGCTGTTCCTGGGATGACCAAGACCATGATGTACCTTCCTGTCATGTAGGTGTGCAAGAGGAGGAGCCTGTCAGAAGAAAAGAGGTGGCAACCCAAATTCTGCACCACCATCACAGTTGAATACACAGGGATTCCATGATTTTTAAGCACTCAGCACACAAAGCCCTTCTCCCTGGATGGATGGATCTGTCACTTTCACTATTTCCCACAGTGAACATTTGTTTTTAATCTCAAGTTCTGTCCATCCCATTTATGAATAAATGCGCACATTTTGGCAAGGTCATATATATGAAATAAACAAAATGATCACCCATCTCTACTTCTCAGTAGACGTGTCTAAGAGTGCACTGTTAGTCATGATTTAGTCCCATTAAAATTCATAGGACAAATTAGTCAAGGCTAACATAAATCCCATTGATTTCAGCAGGACTAAAGCATGGCTAATTTAGCCTGGATCCAACCTATTGTTTCTTTTCAAACTCAAGTTCATGCAAATTTTAATCAACTAGTGCATTGACCCAAATTCATATGCTTTCTCTTATCAGGAGACACAGCAGCCCTAAAAATCAGAACCAGAATAATGCTCCACTGCACAGGGATTCGGCCAGCCCTGAGGCTACCTAGGCAACTACAGAAGCAGACTGGAAGAACTGGGGAAGGAGTGGAGGACAAAACTGCCCTTGCTGTTTTTGCACACTTTCCCCAGATAATAAGACCAAGCTTGCAAGATGGTCAAGAAATCCTTTCAAGAAGAGACAACTGATCTCTGTGTGTGTGTGTGTGTGTGTGTGTGAAAATCTGACAGATTTTCACAACCCCCCCCCCCCGGATTCCGTCCCATCAACCCTGCTCTGGCATTGATTCGGAATGATGCAAGTAGAGCCAGCTCGCAAACTTCTGTCTCTAAGATGGGCCGCAGTTTGCACATCATTAAAAAACACTAAGGAAATTTGCGCAAATGGCGCTATTTGTGCAATTTGCATAATTTTACGCAATTTGCGTAACTTTACACAAATCACATAAATCGCAGCATTTTGCATGTTATTCACAAATCAACATCCAAAAAGCTCATGGATCTAGCCTGATTGGCCGATTTTATGCAAATCACGCCAGATCCACATGCTTTTCAGGTGCTGATTTGAGGGGGGGGGAACCATGCAAAATACTGCAATTTGCACAATTTGCGTAAAGTTAGGCAAGTTGCACAAATAGAGCCATCTGCACGAATTTCTTTAGCATTGAAAAAAATGTGCAAATCCCGGCCCGCTTTAAAAACAGAAGTCTGCGAGCTAGCTAGACTCATGTCAGATTGAGTCAGTGCCAGCACAGGGCTGATGGGACAGTATCTGTGAGGCCGAGTCAAGAAAATCTGTTTGATGTTAAGATGTTTCTCCTAATGTTTGGCCCAAATCTGTTTCCCTGCAATTTTCATCCATGGGCCTAGAATAGAGCAAGTCCAATACACTACACACATAGGGTAGTATCCAATGGTGCCATTCCACAAACTCAAATAGTGCTTGTGAATCTTTCTGTTGGGCAAGCACTGGTGCATTATGCTTTTGTATTATGCTTGTGCAGACAGTTGTGCAAATGGTTGCACAATTGGTTACATGGCCAGTTGCACAACTGGCTGTTCTCTCCCTCTCTCTCTCTCTCTCTCTCTCTCTCTCTATATATATATATATATATATATTAGAATGAAGTGTTATGTTGCAATTCTATACCCACTTACCTGGGAGTAATTCCAGTGAACTCAATGGGGTTTTCTTCTTAGTAGACGTGTACAGGATTGCACCATCAGACACTTCTCAGAGGGGCCCGAGGGGGCTTAAGTATTAGAAGTGTAAAAATATCTCTCTTGAATGTGCTAATCTTTCTCATGCAACCTGTGTTTGGCTCATGTAATTTGTTATGCATAGCTCTGAATGGCAGTAAATTGCTAGATTAAATACTTCTCAGTGATGCTATAGAATATTTGCCCTCTAATAAACTCTATCCTTGATTAAGCAAAACAAATGTGTTTCATTCAGATGTCATTTGCACACAGGGAAATGGTGATCTATGTTCCATGCTGCAAGAGAATGGATCCCAACTCAACCAGAAGCCATCTCAACAAACAAACAAACACCATTACCAGCCTTTGTGTAGCTAGGGATAGGTGGAACCTGGCAATTCCAGCCCAGATTATACTTCTGAGTGGAAGTCCATAGTAAAATGCTCCTACTTAGGGTTTCTTTGCAATTATGGTCACCACAAAACTGATAAGAGACATCTATAACACATCTTCAACATGACTTATGGACTCAGGCCTGGCACGTCCATTGACTGCGTGTGAGAAGAAGGTTAGTCCATTTGGGGTAGAATATATGAACTCCCCACAAAAATTCCTCTCCCTATAGAAGGTGAAGTTTTACTCTGAAGCCCTCCCCGCCTCCAGCCCAAGACAGCTCCAACATTATCACTGGACTGGAAAATAGAGTCTATGGGGAGTTAAGGGGTTGGTCTCCGTCCTCCACCCTACAGGTATAAAGAGAGAGGAAACGGTTAATTATAGAACCTCTGAAGACCTGGAATCCAACTGCCTGGAATCAATTCAACTGTTGTGTTCAATGGAGCTCAGACTCCTCTACCCACTCTCCCCCTCCCTCTTCAGACTTCCCTCCACAGCCCCCTCAAACAGCACCGCCCACTGTTTATATAACACAGGCTTCACACACACCCCTTCTCACTCTCTCAGCCAATCAGCAGACATCTCAACATTCCACACTCCTCTCACACTCCCCCCTCCCCTCACATTCTGACAGATACAAAGAGTAGGGTACAGAGTAGGCTGCAGATGTTGCACCATAAAGGCCCATGGGAAACATGCCGGGAGTGGGTGGGTGAATTCAGGGGGGAAACAAGCCATGCATCTGTTGACAGTGTCATAGGTTAGTAGAGATGGGGGATTTACCTCCGGGGGGGGCTCATCTCACCTCTCCTCTCCTCAGCGAGCAGCCCTGCCCGTAGCCCGGATTCAAAGCGGTGCGGAGCGATTCTCCACCCACTCTCTGCGCCGCTCGGGCCACCGCGCCGGCAGCGCAGGGTCCCGTCGCGACACTTCCGGCCAGTCGGAAATGATGCGGGCCATGCGGCGGGAGCCCGCGCGGCGCGGCGGCTCGAGCGGTGGACCAAGTGGGCGGGAAGGTAAGCCTGAGATTATCGGGGGGCTGAGAGCGGGGCCGATTTCAACCTCATTCCTAGGGATGTAACTGTTCGCCCTGCGCAGGCCGAAATCGGCCCTGCTCACGTCCACACGGGGCTTGTGTGGGCCTTCGGGCCTACCTTTTCCGGCGGCGGCTTGCCTCTCCACAGCGAGCCGCCCGCACCTGTCCCGTCGTGTCACATCCAGCCCCGGAAGTGACGTGATGGGACCCTGCACAGGTGCGCTGGACCCCCGCGCAATGTATTGCGCCTGCGCAGGGTCCCCGTCGCATCACTTCCGGGGCTGGATATGACGCGACGGGACCAGCGCCAGCAGCTCGAGCGGCATGGAAAACTGCTCCGCGCCGCTCAGAAGATCGAGGCGCGGGGGCCGCCCCTGCGGAGAGGTGAGCCGGCGGAGAGGTGAGCCCCCCCCCAGGTTCGTGGCACATCCCTACTTTTCCAGCCCCCCGATATTCACGGTACCATCTCTATTTAGCAATCGGACACAACCAACCTACTGTGGGTTATTTTCGGTATGGCTTATTGTGATGTGAGAGCAGGCCCATTGTGTCCTTGGATGCCAATCTTCCCCATAATTCTCCACTTCTCAGTGACCTCATAAGGAGGAAGATTAGGTTGTCCCTTTCCAGGGCTTTGGCCTCTTTTATTAAGTCTAATATAGTCTCTCTCCTTTCTTTGTGTGTGCCAACCCCTCTTTGCTTTAAGTGCTCTCTCTGAGATACAGCACGGCTGTTTCTGAAACACATTCCTGGCCCATTCTGTGGAGCTGGCGTAGTCGCGCTAACTCTCTGAAACCCCAGAAGAAGCAAAATTCTTGCTAATTTATGTCCCTGGCTTTTTATTCCCAACATAAATTTAATTTTAATGCACGGCCTCCATCACATCAATATCCTTTCACCACTGGCAGAATAAAAAGCAAAACACAAGCAAATGACGATGACGAAAAGGAGGTATTTCATGTTGCTGTCTTTCTCTTGGAAAGGCAGGACATCTTGGAGAAAATGCAAATTGGTCTCAGTGTACCACTACCAGTGGGACACTTAATTGTATGTATGTGGCTTTGAGAGTCACATTGCTGCTGAGTGTGTACTAAGCAGAGGATAAGGCAAAGAATACAGGATTTAACACACTTTTGGTTCCATTTTCAATTTGCTCCTTATGCTACCTTTACCTCCCAAGTGCTCTTGGTTGTCTGTGTGTGTGTGTCAGTGTGTGTGTGTGTGTGCTCATGTGTGCACAGACACATGCATGAAACATCATTTCCAACTCCTTGAAAGATTTCATCAACATTGCCTCCGGAAAATCCTGCAAATTACTTGGGAAGATAGGCGAACAAATGTCAGTGTACTGGAAGAAGCAAGCAAAGACTACTAGCGTTGAAAACAATGATCCTTCAACGCCAACTTCAATGGCGTTGGTCATATTGTTCGAATGTCTGACTGCCGACTCCCAAAGCAGTTACTTTATTCCCAACTCAAGGACGGAAAGCGGAATATCAGTGGTGGTCAGTATAAAAGGTTTAAAGATGTTCTTAAGGCTAATCTAAAAAAATGCAATATAAATATTGAGAACTGGGAAACTCTGGTCCATGAACGCTTTAACTGGAAGTTGGCCTTTCACAAAGGTTCTATGGACTTTGAAGAAGCCCGAGTGCAAGGTGAAAGGGAGAAATGTGCTAAGCGAAAAGCACGTCAAATGAATCCTTTACAGCACCATCTTCCATCTGGTAACCTGTGTCCTCACTATGGGAAGCTGTGTAGATCTAGAATTGGCCTCCACAGTCACTTACGGACCCATCGCTAGAGTCTACACAATTTTATACAATTTCCATCTTTATATAATTTTCTTTTGTAATTTTATCCTAGAAGACAATCTTACTCGGTCACGAGTGATCGCCTACTACTACATGAGAATGCATATTTGTGGCACCCAATCCACCACCTGGCATCACACCACCTCTAAGCCCAAATGTTTGCCCACCCCTGGACCAGCCTATTAGACACAGTAACCACTGAGTTGTGAATTTGGCCTGGTCGGGCTCCACATCACTGCTGCAACACATGTAAGGATACTGAAATACTCCTGATCTGAATTTCTCCCTGTATTTTGTTGTTCTGAATTACTTAATCTTGCCTCTGAAGTGGAACCAATGGATTAGGAAGCTCCCATTGTTCTGTTTCATTTTTATAATGTCCTAATTTTGTACATGAACAGCTTGTCACCACTTTCAGTTCCTTCAAGTCATTCCTGTTTTTCTCCCTCATCACATATCGATAAAACACAGCCCCCACCCCCCAAAAAAGCAATCTGGAAGTGCTTTTATGTACAGAAGTATTCACGCTTATTTTTGTGTTGTGTCTTACCAATATGCAGGAGGACCTATGTGGATCAGAAAGAACTTAAGGGCATAAGAAGAGCCATACTGGTTAATAAGAGCAAAGGCTTATTGATAAATAAAATATGTCTTAGTGGTGAATAAATATGATATACGGGATTTTAAGCAGAAATGGGATAGGAAATTGGATTGTCTAGTTTGGCCTAATCAGTAGATCTCCTCCGCTTTGGCATCTATGCAGCTTGTGTGCCTATGGATCTTAGGCTGTGTCCTAATCAGCAGGGGGGGGATGACGACGACCACAACCCCTTTTGTTTCATGTCTGTTGGACACCACAACATCTCTTTAATATTGTCTATTTCGGCTAATTGCTGGCAGTGCAATTCAGCTAACACTGAATTGTTTTGGAAATGTCCAGTAGTTGCTTCTTTTGGGGAGGTGGTTATTATATGGATAAATTTTGTACTGGAACAGCCTTTAATATTCGCTGATGTACATGCTGTTTTAAATTATTTACCTGCTTCATGAAATTAACAAACTGTCACCATAATAAATGGATTCTATGCGCCCTTCTGAGCAGAGGATAAGGCAAGAATACAGGATTTCACACACTTTTGGACCCACTTTCAATTTGCTCCTTATGCTACCTTTACCTCCCAAGTGCTCTTGGTTGTCAGGGTGTGTGTGTGTGTGTGTGCACGCGCGCTCGTGTGTGCACAAACTGATATTGCGACATTGGAAGGATAAATGCTCAACTCTTATAATAAAATGGATTGAGGACCTTATAGTGCCTTTAATATTTGACTCCAAATGGATATTTATTTGGATATCTGGTCCACTTTTGTTGAAGCGTATGTATAATTGCTAGAAAGTTGTATTTTCCCATATATGCATTTCATATATTTTTTTTGCTACAGATAAATACAAATCCATGTATGTATACTTTTTTAAAAAAACCGGGGGACAGGGAGAAAAACAACTAGATACCTTTGTGAAGTCCAGAAGCAGGACATGAATGTAATAATCCCCCCCCCCCAGTCATGTTTCCCAGCAACTCACATTCACAAAAATACTGCCTCTGTTACTGGAGGTAGCATATAGCCAGTCAGGACTAGTAGCCATTGATAGCCTTCTCCTCCATGAATTTGTCCAAGTTGGTGGCCATCACTACAACACAGCACAACATGAAACTGAAACCTGATGCAAATCTTTGTACAATCTAGAGCTGAGCCGAAATTTCCCAGATTTTTTTTCGGAGAAAATTTCCCAGATTTTCCTTTTTCTCCCCACCTCCCCCAAGGAAAGGAAGGCCATTTTGAAGAATGTTCTCCATGTAGTGTCCAAAAAAATTAGTGGTGGCTACCATTCTTGCACCCACACCCACCCACACCCACCCACCCACACTGTCCTGGAATGGTGCTAGGTCTGGAACATAGCAGAGGATGCAAAACGGTGCCAACTGGCCAACCCATTTGCTGCTGTTGCCAGTTCCAAGGAAAAAAGAAAGAAGCTGTGCTATTGTCCCTGTGAATGGTGAACTCCACCTCTGTGAAGCCATTGGAGAATCTCTTCTCCCCTTGGAGAAATTAAGTGAAATGTCCCTCTCTACCAAAGGATTTATGACAAATTGGTTTCAGTTCACTTTTGATCAGGATTTACTCCATTTGCACCTCCAGGATCAAACATGAACTCAGAAGCAATGCGTGGTCAAAGTCTGTACGTTTCCTAGCTTGCAATGTGATTCATGAACCATAAAACATGCATTCAACAGCGTGCATGCATTTGAAAAAGCCGTGTGAAAAACTGCATACTTCTGAAAATGTGCACAAAATACACTTTAATCAATGGAAGAATGCATACATTTCAAGGATGTGCACAACTGATGCATACATTTAGAAAAATGCACACAAAACATGCACGGATTTTCATGCAAAAAGGGGGGGAAGCAAAGTTCGCAATATGATAAGGACTCAAGTTGGAAAGAACTTCAAGATGGAATGCAGAGAACTTTGGCGAGCTCAGTTTTTGCTGATTTGCCCATCCCTAACTGGGTGGAGTATTTGAGGAGACCATTCGTTCACAGCTCCAGTACAATCACACCTGGGTGGTGGTGCAATGTTTTATCAATTGGCATCTGTTTATCAGTAAAGTAGAAGGCGAAATAAGCAAAGGAACTGAAGGCAGTGAAACCTGTGGCAGACTTGTGCCTGGTCCAGTTCTACCTTTATTTTTTATTTGTGTTTAAATTCTCCTAGTTAAAACAGAACTTCAGGAAAGGTGGAACAGAGGGCGGAGTTGAAACGGCAGAATAATAAAGGAACGGGGCGGGGAAAATTGATAGCTTACATCGCATTGCATGTTTATCCCATCCCCAAGGGGGCTGAGGGAACAGGGAAGTATGCAAGGTTCATCCACTTTAGGGATGGATCTGTTAATTTTCAGTTTCTCTCAGTTTCTCAGTTTCTCCAGTCTTAAGTTTATTTTCTCCTAATGCATGCATTTTTATATGCATTTTTGCCTAATATCTACATTCTTGTAAGCGACGTTCCTGATATAATGCAGTGTAAAAAATTATTTTCACTAGTACACACATTTTTCTGTGTCCTTTCCTCCAATATACACATTTTTTTAATGTATTCCTTGATTGGAGAACTCCACCGCAAAAGTCAGAGAAGTGCAAGTTTCAAAGGACAACTGAATTTTGATTCTTGTATTGGTTTGAACATGCAAAATTAGGTATTTTTGCATTAAAAAGCAGAGCACACTAATTTCTCCCCTATCCCTAAGACACACCTAGGGATGTATCCGCTTGCCTCTTGGCAGGTGTAGCTGGCCGAAATAACCCCCGATCACTGCCCGCCAGAGGCTCGTGGGGCCTTGCAGGGTCCGGGGCTCCCTCGGTGTGCGGCCTCGAGCCCAGCGCGTCAGCTGCGCTGGTCCTGTCGCTGGTGCGCTGGACCCCCGCGCTGCGTATTTTGCGGAGAAACCAGGGCAACAGGGCTGTTTTAACGCGATGGGACCGAAAGTGACGCGACAGGACCAGCACGGCCGGCTCGAGCAGTGTGGAGAACTGCTCCACGCCGCTCAGAAGATCGAGGCGGGGGGGCGCCACCATAGAGAGTCAAGGCAGCGGAGAGCCGGAAACCCCCCCCAGGATTCTGAACACCTCTACACACACCCATTTACAGGGAAATCCTATGGACTGCATCTAGACAGTCGGCTGCATCTAGACAGTCACAGGATTATTCGGAGTCCCAGCTGCAAACTCGGAAACCCACACCAGCTGCTTCTCCAAGGTCACAAATGTGACCCCAGAGACAGGGTTTTGTGGGTGTTCTGGTGTGCAGGGAGGGGAGGAGTCGGGCGCAACTATGATACACAGTATCCTGGTGGCACCTCAGCCTCATTCCTTCCTGCTCCATCACACGACAGTTAGATACCCAAACTGGGCTGTCTAAGTGTTTTGCAGGGCAGGAGGAGCACAGAGGCGACCTTCACCTACCCACTCCTTTCACCTTGCATAGGATGCCCGTAATTCTCCAAGTTCGGAGGGCGATGGACATCCAGATTAGATTGTACCCTTAATCTCACAATAACCCTGTAAGGTAGTTTAGGCCAGGAGAGGAGAGGAGATTGCCCTGAGGTCTCTCAGTGAGCTTCATAGCTTAGTAAGGATTTCAAACTGGTCCTAGGATGACTTCCTGGTAAAATTTTCTTTTAAAGTATCGCTGCATATATATACACATATATACAGTGATTGTTGTAAACTGCCCAGAGAGCTTCAGCTGTTGGGCAGTATATAAATAATAATAATAATTGTGAAGAAAAGAGCCTTTGGGGGTTCCTACATGCACACACACACACACATACACACACACCCTCATGTGTGAACCGGCTAAAGGCTGGGGGGGCGGGGTGTGTATGCCGGCGTCCCAAAGTCTACAGTGACCCGGCTTTCAAATGCAAATGCCATGAGTCATGGGTCCCCCTCCCCTGCCTGGCCAGGTGAAGTGCATCCTGATTGGCTGGAAGTGGCGGAGCTGCAGAAAGGGGGAGGGGAGGGGGGGAAAGGTATATTTCCCAAAGTGTGAGTTTTGTTCTTTGTCTTTGTCATCGCATGGTTGCTGGCTATTGGAGCAATGGCGGCAAGCCAAGCAGAGGCCCAAGCCTTCGGGTGGCCTCAGGATCCGACCCCAGGTAGCTCCTGGTGAAATTAGCTGAATGAGGGCTTTGGCAAGGCAAGCCTTGTGGAGGGTTACCCATCTCGGACCTTCGGGTAGGTGTGTAGTCTTCCCGGGCAGCAAGGCTGTGCTGGATCCAACCCTGGAAGAGAACTGACCCCCAGGTAACTAGTTGTGTGCCTGGGAGATATAAGGAATCAGTAGGTTTTGTTATTTTGTAGCTTTACTCTGTGTACCAAAGTGTCTCTCTCTATTTCGTGTCCTTCCCTCATTTCCCACCTTTTGTGTAATATGCTACCTGAAATAAACCTTCTTGGTTTTTTACCCCACATGGTGTTTGTGGATTGCTCTGTGGTTTCAGCAACTAAATCCAGGTTACAGTCATAAAGGCAAGTCCCTGAACAGAGATTCAAGTAGGATTGCAGACAGCTGAGGCTGGCAGTCTGATACCTTGAGATCTCTGGGGGTCTTGGGTCATTTGGGTAGGAAAGGGTGGGTTGTGGTGGGTCAGACAGCCCCCCTTCCTCCACAATAATAATAATAATAATAATAATAATAATAATAATAATAATAATAATACAAACATACTCTAACATTTTAATGTAATGTAATGTTGTAATGTTACCGTAATTCTTATATTACTTGAGAGGACTGTGTCCAGCATGATGGTCTATAAATATTTAAACTACCAAAATTATTATTATTATTATTATTGTTGTTGTTGTTGTTGTTGTTGTTGCATTCTAACTGCTATGCCATATTCCAGGTGTGCAGAACCTCAAGCCAAGGAGCCAAATCCAGCCTTCCTGTGGTCCCAATCTGACAGTCCATGGTTCTCAAGATGGCCATGTCCCGTTCCTTCAGACCCACCCACTTCCCCCTACCATCCCTTGATGGTTTCCCAGCTTTTGTGCAGCTTCCCCCCCCCCAATTATAAAAGGTTACGATGACCATCCTAAGGCATAATTACTGGTAGTAAGAGCTTTAAGTTAACGTAAGCCAGGCTTGTTTGTTTTTGGTAATGTTTTGTGTTTTGGGCCTTGCCTCTTTTGCTGTTGCCTCACCCACTCTGCTGTTGGCCACACCTACCCCTCGAAGAAGAGCTTCTCCAAACTGAACTTGGCCCTTGGGCTGAAAAAGGTTCAACACCCCTTCCAATTTCAAATCTGCTCCTCCCTAAATATATTATGCAGACAGGCATAACCAAGATTGCATGGTTAGTGTCTGGATAGCATTGCAAGCACTGGCGGAACTGAACGTCGGTTTGTACTTAACTACATAGCCAGAGGCTGCAGGCTGCTCCCTCCTGAACATGAGCGCAGGTGCATCTTGGGAAAGCACCGGGCTGCCCCTACAATGAAGCAGAATGAGGCAGCCAGACGCAGGGTGGGGTGCGGGCCGGGGTGGGTATTTTTCCTGACGTGCTTCTCATCTTTAACAACTACCTGGCAGGCAGAGAAAACATGATCCTCTCCGTATTCGAAATTGCTGTATCCCTTGAATTTGGCTGGTGCAGATGGTTGAGAATTCTGTGCAGTTTGTCTGCTAAGAATTTGCCAAAATTTGCAAATTTCTTTATAAACAAGACAGAAAGGTTGTGTGATTTGAAAAGGAGAGGGAGGAGAAATGTGGGAGAAAGTGAAACTGACAGATTCGTCCATCCCTGGCCTAGCTACAGGGTAGTTCTTACTAATCTGAGTTCATACAGCATCCCAAGCGAGTCCGTTGTGATCGGGTTTAAAAAAATATGCAGTTGATAGTTGGGTTAGAATTATTTGGGGAGGAAATAAATGTCCCCCCACGAGAGGAACTTGAAACAGCGGTGACAGTTTCTCTTTCATCCCGCCCCTTTCTCCACCACTCTGACCCAAATTCTTGGAGTGTGGTGATTTATCAATTCAGAGGAAATCAATTGTGACGCTGGCACAATAGCCACAGTTGGGAGGCAAAAGTGGGTTTGGCATGATGCGTTGTTGTTTTTTCCTTGCAGGGGAGGGCAAAGTGGTGGGGGAGTGAAAGACAGAGATGCTCTGATGACATCTAGTGGAGACACAGAGAGAGACAGAAAGAGAGACAGAGAGACTTCTGTCCTCCTAAGGCAGCTGGGTGGGGAAAGAGACCTGACTTACTTTACATTAAAAGCATTTCCTTCGTAGGGGTCAGGAAAGGCTTCCCTTTGGGAATGCAATTCCAAAGGGCCTCGAAAGATCAGGAGAGCAAGCTCACAAATGATTATACACCATGAAAAGAGGTGATCCGTGCATGACTTGAGTTGAAGTGGAAGCGATTATTCTTCCTTAGCGGCATTGTTCCTCCATGCCATCAATGAGTTCATGGAGAAACATCAGCAACAGCCCAGTACACAGAAAACCCTCTGAAATCATAAGGAGTACTTTCTTTTGTGTGTCATGTTAACACTAATAAGAATGGAGGAAGAGCAGTGCTGGATCAGAGCAAACAAAAGTCCATCTTCTCCAGCCTCCTGTTTCCCACAGTGGCCTCCACATGGCCTCCAGGAAACCCATAAGCAGGGCATTGTTACCACATGTTCTTGGGTCATCTGCCTCTAAAGCACATTTGGAGAGCCAGTGTGGCGTCATGGTTAGAGTGTTGGACTGGGACTCAGGAGATCCGGGTTCTAGTCCCCGCTCCGCCATGAAACTCACTGGGTGACTTTGGGACAGTGACTGACTCTCAGCCTAACCTACCTCACAGGGCTGTTATGAGGATAAAATGGAGAGGAGGAGGAGGATTATGTAAGCCGCCTTGGGTTCCTTGCAGGAAAAAAGGCGGGCGTATAAATATAATGAATAAATAAATAAAAATTGAACCTACGCCTCGTAGGGATGTATGAGAAATTTGTTTCAGTTTATTTTTGATCCGGATTTACCCAGTTTGCTCCTTCCAGACTGAACATGGACTTGGACACCATCTACGGTGGAAGTCCATACATTTCTGAGCTTGCAATGTGATTCATGGACAAAAAGAAATGTGTTTCATGAGCATGAAAGGGATTTCACTGCATTTGAGCAGGTGGTTATGTCTAGAGAACTTGTAGAAGGAAATGCATCAGCTAGGGGTCTTACAAAGATGTTATATAAAGTGTTGCAGAAATCAGAAGAGCAAGCAGAAAATCTTAAAATAGTTTGGGATACAGAGTTTGAAGAGGAAATATCAAAGGATGAGTGGAATAAGATTTGGGATAGGCGAATATTGAAAAATATGTCTGTAAGAATTAAAGAGAATTTTTATAAGCTGATTTGGAGATGGTATTTGACCCCAGTGAGATTAAATAGAATAGATAATAAATGTTCTCCAATGTGTTGGCGAGGATGTCAGGAATTGGGTACATATGCTCATATGTGGTGGAGTTGTAAAAATGTAATGGATTTTTGGAAAATGATTTTTGAGGAAATATCAGAAATTGTTGGAGTTGATTTAGAGGTATGCCCTAAACTAGCTTTGCTAACAATAACGGAAAAGGTGATCGGTTCACAAAATGTTAAAGAATTAATCATAAATTTGTTAACGGCAGGTAGACTAATGATAGCAAGGAAATGGAAAATCCAGCAAGTTTTCACTATTACTGAATGGTATAAGGAAGTATGGGATATGGCTTTGAATGATATGTTAACTTGTAATATTAAATGCAAAAGGGGTCAATTAAAGAAAAATAATTTTAAGGATATTTGGGGTTTATTTTTGGAATATGTGTTTAAAAGGGGGAAAGGGAGTTTACCCTGTCAAGATATATTGTATTTTTGGAATAATGAACAATTATAGAGTTATTGGATTGTTTGGTCCCATGGTGATGGGAGCACAATAATAGTTATGTGTGTATGTTATTTTCTTTGTATTGTTTTTAAAAAAAAAAGAATAAAAAATATTAAAAAAAAAAAAAAAAAGAAATGTGTTTGACAACATGCACACATTTGAAAAATGCATGCTTTTGAAAAAATGCTCACCAGCACACTTTAATCAAGGGAAGAAGAATGCATGCATTTCAAAGATGTGCACAACTGATGCATACATTTGGGGAAACATGGACGGAAATACATACATATTTTCATGTGAAATGGGGGGGGGAGTTCATGATTGGATATGGGACTTGAGTCAGAACGAGCTTCGAGATGGAATTCGGAGAACTTCTGATAGCTCCAGTTTTGATGATTCACACATCCCTACCAGGGAGTAAGCCCCTTGGGAACAACGGATGATTGGGTAATTTTGTCTAATGCTAGGGGAATCTCTTCCTTCCCTCTGCAGCCAATGACTCTGCTTGTGTTAGTGAGTTGGGTGCTATCAGCCTAGTAGAGCTGGTGCAGCTTAACCTGAACATTCTTGGAATCATTTTTTTTAGGTCAGAGAGGTGAGGAAAGATTAGGCCAAACTTGCCCTCACTCTAATAAACTAGCTTGATTTGCACTGTCATATCCATCATGAAGCCAAATCTGATTGGCTATGTGATTACACCACTGTTGCTAGGAAGAAAACTCTTTTGGAAAAGGAAATAGTTCTGAAGCAGCAGCTAACTGGATCAGGTAAAGGGTCACTAAGTATGTCTATCGCTACCTGAAGGCCATGAACCAGGGTGGCGAACACACCTCTTGAATGAGTGTAGGAGTGGGGAGCACTGCTATGCAGCCATGATGTCACTGTGACTGTGTAAACACGTCCATCTGATTTCACACACCCTAAAATATCACCCAAAGGGGGGGAACAATTTTCACAGGGGGAAGATATTTTTTTTGCAAAAACCACCCACACACCCCTTCTAATTCAGATTTGCCTTGTATTTTGTTTCCTCCCACTATTGAGTCAATCTTTAAACAGAAAAAAGATCTGAGTAGGAAATCACCCTCCATCACAAACACACACACACACACACACACAAATGAGTGGGACACACCATTCTCTGCACTGTATAAATGCGCACATATATATTGGCCTCCTCTGCTGTCACACAGATGCTAAATAAAAACTGGTTTATTTGGGATGATTGATTATGGGAGTGTGGCTCATACATCCCAAACACGGCATTTTTAAAAAATCACATCTTCTTCTTATTTGTATGGACTGAAAGGATTTTCATATCTCTGCTTCCCTCGTGATTCATCATTCCCAGAAATTGAGTCAGTTATCCACACAAGGTTCATCTATAGTGCCTACAGCTGATTGTCCCAGTTTATTAAAAGTCAGGTGTTGCTCAAGTTTGGTACTGAAAAGAATAACAAAGAGTGACTCAGATCCCAATGTGGTTGAGGCAGGAGAGGAAGAAAAAGGAAGAGCCACGCATGCCACTTCTTTAGCCCTACATGGGCTACTGTACTGGGGCAATGTAGCCATTCCCTACAATGAGAAGCTTGGAGTATACGTTAGTGGGGAATCTCCAGGGGAGGCTGGTGACGCCTACGCCGCTGGGGCTCCCCATCCACTGCAGCTTCTATTCTGAGCTTTATAGGAGCTCTCCATGGTGCTGTAGTCCATCCCCAAAATAGGTTCACCACCATGGAACACCATGGATAGCTCCTACGAAGCTCAGAATATAAGCTGCAATGAATAAGGAGCCCTGCTGACATAGGAGTCAGTCAACAGCCTCCTCTGGGAATCTCTCTTCCACTGACTAACCTTTGAAAACAATCTCCTTTTTTTCTCACAAGTGAATCTATGGTGTGTGTGTGTGTGTGTGTGTGTGTACGCGCACGCTCACACGTGCATGTGTGTTTTACCAAGCTTTGATTGAAATGTGCAAGGGATCTAAGGAGCCAGATAGATGTCCCTCGTGGACCTGCCAACCAATTAAAATCCTCTTCGGAGCTCCTTCTCCATTTGCCCACACCTCCTGGTAGCTACCAGAGAGAGGGACTTTTCTGTGATGGCGCCCAAGTTATGAAACTCTCCCCCTGGACATGCTCATCGAGTGCCATCGTTGCTAGACACCAGGAGAGGTCCTTCTAGGGGAGGCTTGTAACTCCTATTTCAGTGGGGATCCTTATCCATTGTAGGTTTTGGAGGTTTTATTTGGAGCTTCATAGGAGTCGTCCATGGTGCTGAACTCCATCCCCAAAAGAGGTTCGCCACCATGGAGCACCATGGATGACTCCTATGAAGCTCCAAATACAACCTGCAAGCCCTACAATGGAAAAGGAGCCCCACCGAAATAGGGGTCACAGCCTCCCCTGGGTCTTTTCTATTTTCCAATGCTTTTGATAGTATGTGAAATGGGTGCTTTTTTCTTTTTTAAGTTGGATTTGAGCTGCTGTTTTATATGCTGGCTCTTTTGCTTTCATTGTGTGGTTCTACTTTTCTTTGACATTGAATTTGCATTTATTTTATTCCCCCCCCCCCCCGTTATTCTTATGATGAGTGAGCCACCTTGTAGTGGCTTCTGGCAAGCCATTCTGTAAACAATACTTCACGATCAGGATGAGCGTAGTGGTGCTGGTGATTAATTTAAGTATTCCTAAATTTTTGCTTGGAATACAAATATGAAATAGTGATACATGCCCTGAATTCAGGCTTATATGCTAAACTTTAGAGTCTAAAGGTGAAGGCACAACACATTAGGAAGGAGAGGAGAGTAAAATGGAAGAGGAGAGACTTGGGGGGAAACCACAGTGAACAGCTGACAAACAGGCCTGTGGCTCACGCTGGCTCAGCTTGTCTTAGCGTGGAAAGCTAAGCAGGGTCGGGCCTGGTTATTCCTTGGATGGGAGACCCCTCCTCTAGTTCCTGCATTGAGCAGGGGGTTGGACTCGATGGCCTTGTTGTAGGCCCCTTCCAACTCTATATATATAGGCCAATGGAATGGTTTATTTCTCCCTCTCTCTCATCCAGAGTGGCCAGCTACTCCCAAACTTCAAGAGGGAAGGGGCCAAGTGGAAGCTGGAGCAGGAAAACCAAGGAAAGAGACCTCCTCTTCCCCCCCCCCATGTGTGTGTGTGTAGAATGGCTGGTGATGAAATCCAAGAGGGAATGGGCCATACAGGGCAGTTGGGTCAGGGAAGCCAATGGAAAATCAATCAATCCAATTCAATTCAGTCCAATTGCTTTGCAGGTCACATCCATATATATATATATATATATATATGATTATTATTATTATTATTATTATTATTATATCCCACCTTTTTTCCTGCAAAGAACCCAAGGCAGTTTATATAATCCTCCTCCTCCTCTCCATTTTAGCCTCACAACAACCCTGTTGTGGCTGAGAGTCTGTGACTGGCCAAGAGTCACCCAGTGCGCTTTGTGGCCGAGTGTGGACTAGAACCCGGATCTCCTGAGTCCCAGTCCAGCACGCTAACCACTACACCACCCTGGTGAATGCCCTGGCTGATTCTGCTGTATAACGTGTCTTTTGAGGGCTTCTCCGGGTTGTTGAATCCAGTAGGCTCAGGACGATGGCAAAAATATTTCTTGTTCACATCACGTTCCCCAGAAACCCAACCCTTAACAAAGTAACCCAAATGTGCTAATGTATTTTCAGCTGCATAGATGTCTCTTGTTGTGCTCTCTCTTTCTCTCACCCCCAATGCCTCGTTTCACCTGCCACAGGCTATAGGACAGCATGGCTGATTCGACAGGGAACAGCGAACAAGAATTACAATGCCACCCTAAGATGTCAGCATCTTTTTTTTGTGTAGTAAAGACCTTGGGGAAGCACGGGATGTGTACATGTGTGTGTGTTGTCAGCAGCTAAATCTCTGCTCTAGGCTAGAAAGAAAGAGGCACAGCTAATACCCAGCACAGCGATGGTGGCTGGTTAATAAAGATAATTCTGTTCGTTTGATCAGAATGTATGTGAAGGGAAGGAATCACCCAATGGGTTGTAGGGTTGGGGAGAAATTTTGTTTTTTTGGGGGGGTTATTTTTAAGAATCCGAATCCCAGACTAGTGTGTGCATTAGAACATATTCCTTGAATTGTGCACTTCTCTGGATTTTGTAATGCTGTTCTCAGCTCAAACTAGGGGTGGGCGATCAGCCGGCCGAGCTGGGCTGGAAAGTGAGCACCAAACCTCCTGGTTCCCGGCACTACATTGTTTACGTAGAAAATGGCGTAAGATACATTAAAAGCATCCACGATTTGCGTAACTTGTGCAAATTGCAGCCATTTTTAATGCAATCTTACGCTGTTTTCTACATAAACAACGTAGCGCCGGGAACACAGAAGTCACTTCCCCAGTGTCAAGGTTCCACCTGTACCAGGACACTTGATCAGCTCCTTAAAGATATTTGCCCTCTTTAAGAGCCTCTCCTGTATCAGGATGCCAATTCTCTGCCTTTTACCCTTCTCTTCCCAGTAACATGGGATTAGGGTCTTAGGCGTGGTGCAAAAGACACTCCAAACAACTTGATGTTAACAATAACTGTTTACTTAGTAAATTTTGGTATAGTAGGTTCACAATAACTTAAGGTAATTACACAAATAGAGCTGTAGACTTCCAAAAAGCAGGTATAATAGAAATAAAATAATAATAATGCAGTTCTCTATAATCTAGCTACCCTTTCACCTGTAACCTTAATAGAGATTCCTTCTCAGCCTAGCCCTGGCTGTTCTGCTTTCAGTGATATTCAGTCTCTGTTTCTCTGTCTGTCTCTGTGTCGGTGCCTGCAGTTTCTCTGCTCTCTCTCTCTCCTCTCTCCAATTTTGCTCTTTCTTCTTTATATCCCCTTCGCAGAACTAGAAGGTTACAATCATGTGACCTAAAACTGGGGAAATGAAACTTAACTCCATTAGGGGGGAAAGGTGACTTATCTCAATGAGGGGGAAAAGGAAACTTATAACTCCATGAGGTGAAAATGAAACTCACAAATGCACCCCTCCCATCAGGAGATGTTTGGGCCTACAGGCTTCAAACTAACTCAAGCCTGTGTAGACCTCAATCCTTCACACCCAGCTCGGCTCACAAGAATCTGAATCAAGCTGGGGAAGCAGGTAAGGCGAGCGGAGCTCAGGGGGTCGAACCCAACGAGGTTGCTGTACTTCTACCCCCAATCAAGCTCCACACACATCCCAAGCTCAGACATTGTGTACCTAGATGTGTGTATTAGTGAATCTGTGTAAAAAAATGTATATGTCAGAGAAAATTGCATAGAAAATGCAAATGTTTGGGGGGGGGGAAGCATATACCATAAAAAGAGATGTGGATTTCTATGTACTTTTTAAAAATTGTTTTGTTTTGTTTTTTAATCACAAGTGATGCTGAAACAGGACAGAATGGAGTTATGATTGAATACATGTGAAACTGACATTGGCCAGAAATAGACCGACCTGTCCATTCCCAGGTAGCTTTATTCAAAGGCATACTTGATGTTCCAGTGAAAAGTGGCAGTTAGTTTTCACTGACTGAGCCATCCCCAAAATTGAGCTCCCGGAAGTTCTCCAAATTCCATCTAGAAGTTCGTTCTGACTTGAGTCCATATCAGATTGCAAGCGGCTGCTTCTTCTTCTTCTTCTTCTTCTTCTTCTTCTTCTTCTTCTTCTTCTTCTTCTTCTTCTTCTTCTCTTCTTCTTCTTCATCATCACATGAAAATCCATGTGTATATTTGTGTGTATTTTTCTGAATGTACTCATCAGCTGTATGCATCTTTGAAATGTTACACATTCTTCTCCCATTGAGGTCAGTCAGGCGGATCACTCGTGACCGAGTAAGATTGTCTTCCAGGATAAAAAGAAAATTTACAAAAAGGAGATTTTAAAAGGAGAATTCTAAAGAAATTGTGTAGACTCTAGCGCTGGATCCGTAAGTGACTGTGGAGGCCAATTCTAGATCCACACAGCTTCCACAGTGAGGACAACAGGTTTACCAGATGGAAGATGGTCCTGTAAAGGATTCATCTGACGTGCTTTTGCGCTTAGCACGTTTTCTCCCTTTCACCTTGCACTCGAGCTTTCTTCAAGTCCATGGAACCTTTGTGAAAGGCCAACCTCCATTTAGATCGTTCATGGGCCAGACTTCCCAGTTTTCGATGTTTATTATTGCATTTTTTTTAGATAGCCTTAAGAACATCTTTAAACCTCTTATATTGACCACCGGTATTCCGCTTTCCATCCTTGAGTTGGGAATAAAGTAACTGCTTTGGGAGACGGCAGTCAGGCATTCGAACAGCATGACCGGTCCACTGAAGTTGGCGTTGAAGGATCATTTTTTCAATGCTAGTAGTCTTTGCTTCTTCCAGTACACCGACATTTGTTGCTATCTTCCCAAGTAATTCGCAGGATTTTCGGAGGCAACGTTGATGAAATCTTTCAAGGAGTGGAGTGACGTTTAGTCCATGTTTCGCAGGCATACAATAAAGTTGGTAATACAATGGCTTCATAAACCAGTGTTTTGGTCTTCTTACAATCCGATCGAACACTCTATGTTTCATTCGAGAAAACGCGGCACTTGCGGAGCTCAGACGATGCTGGATTTCACTGTCGATGTTAGCTGTAACAGAAAGATAGCTGCCAAGATAGAGAAAATGATCACATTTTCCAGTATTGTCCCGCCAAGCTGGATAGATGGCATCACCAAAGGGTTAGCTTGCACTTGCTGATGAGCACTTTGGTTTTTTATGTTAAGTGAGAGACCAAGTTTTTCGTATGCTTCTGCAAAAGCATTTAGGATAGTTTGGAGATCATCCTCTGAATGTGCGGAGACCACATTATCATCAGCATACTGAAATTCCACAATGGAGGTTGTAATTACCTTACTTTTTGCTTTCAGCCTGCTGAGATAAGAGAGATTTCTCTCTTAGCTACCGCAGGTAAAATATTTGCCAGGATTCTCGCAAACCGTCTTCTATCTATTTCAGAAGAGATCCTCCCTGAAACTCAATATGGTTTCCGCCCCTCTAGAGGGACAGTAGACATGATTTTTACTGCATCAGCTCCAAGAAAAATGCCGGGAGCAAAATCAACCCCTTTATATGGCATTTATTGATCTTGCTAAGGCCTTTGATACTGTAGACCGAACAGCTCTCTGGACTATCCTTATGAAAATTGGATGCCCCAATAAATTTGTGAATATCTTGCGACTTCTCCATGACAACATGACGGCTACGGTCTTGGACAACAACGGCTCTCATGGTGCTCCATTTAAAGTGGGATCAGGTGTTAAACAGGGATGTTTTGCCCCAACATTATTTGCTATTTTCATCGCCATGATCTTACATCTTGTCGAGGGGAAACTTCCCACTGTGTGGGAATTATATATCGAACAGATGGAAAGCTTTTTAATTCCATTGAGTAAAGTGTAGTTGTGCACATTTTTTCAAAAGTGCATTTATTTTCATGCACATTTTTCAAATGTACACATGCTGTAGAATGGATTTTCGGAGGGTCCGGAATCACATTGCAAGCCCGGAAATATATGGACT
>JAHFWL010001194.1:0-58405 GCA_021292165.1 Shinisaurus crocodilurus | reverse complement strand
ACTTCCAGGTCCCCGGCGCCACATTGTTTACCTAGAAAATGGCGTAAGATACATTAAAAACGGCCGCGATTTGCACAAGTTACGCAATTGTGGCTGTTTTTTAACGTATCTTACGCCATTTTCTAGGTAAACAACGTAGCGCCGGAGCCCGGAAGTCGCTTCCCCGGCTTGGCTCGCAAGAATGTGAGCCGAGCTGGGGAAACAGGTAGGGTGAGCAGAGTTTAGGGGGGGTCAAGCCCACCTGTGGCGTAACCCCACACAATTCAGTTCCCTGGTGTATGTCTGCATTACTATATTTAGTGTGTCTAGAATGTTGAACCGAGTGGGTGTGGTTTGTGATGTCTTGGAAAGGGTGGGGGGAGGAGTATATAAGGAGTGTTTGAGTGATGTCAGAGTTAGTTGAGTTAGTGTGTTATAGTAGAGTTGAGTGTTGGTTAGAGTGTGTTGGGAGTGTTAGAGAGTTTGGGAGTTAGGTTAGGTGGGTTATTTGTGTCTTGTCAGGAGTTTTAAGAGAAATCAGTGCTTGTCTGAGGAGTGAGAGTATTTAGAATTATAGGGACTTAGGTTAATTATCAAGTGTTTGGTGTAGGCAGGTTTAAAGTTATTTTCTGGAACTAAGATTTTGAGAATTCAAATAAACTTACTTTTATTGTTTGCTACCCAAATCCTACGTGTCAGCTTGGCGTTATTAACCTGCTTTACTTTTAAATCTACACACACCTTTGTACCCACAGCATCATCAATTTAAAAATAGATCCTTAATAACCAGAATTAATCTTTTCCCTCATTAGTAGGGGAAAGGTTTCATTTGACCCTCCACTCGGGTTTTTAAGTGTTGATGCTTAGCCTGAGAAGGGTTTATGCGCCTGGTCCTAAAGTGTAAGGGATCGTGTCGTCGCACACCACCCCCAATCGAGCTCTGCGCACATCCCTAGGCCAACGTTGTATTGTTTTCGGTGCCTCCTGAAAACACTCTTATTTCAGGAAGCCTTCCTGAACTAACCAGCCACGGTTTCATTGATTTTGTTTTTAATGTATGTATTCTTATTCTTTTATCTGTTTTATCTTTTATTGTTCACCACTCCAGAATCTCCGTATTGGAATGTGGAGTGGTGTATAAATCTAGCAAATAAATAAATAAAATGTACTGAGGGCCCAAAAGCCCTAGTTAAGTAACTACCAGTGCAATCAGGCTGTCCATATAACCCTCCAACCTCAGAAGATTATGGGCACCCCAGGGGGGCAGGAGGAGCACAGAGGTGAAGGTTGCCTTTGCATTTCCTCTGCCCTGCAAAACACTTAGAAGGCCGATTTTGGTGGTCTGCGTGTTTTGCCCCAGAATGCGAGAGAGGAAGCTGAGCTGCTGCCAGGATACTGCGTGTGCTGGTGGAGCTTGTCTCCTCCCCTCCCTGGCCCCTCCCACCCCCTCCCCGCCCACAAAAAGCGGCAGCTGGCGTGGTTCTTTCCACACTAGCTGGCAGGGCAGAGGGAGGGTGCTCTGAGTTCGAAGTCCTAGCTCCAACCTCGGAGCACATTTCTGAGGTTGGAGCTGGGACTCTGAATTATCCAATGGCCATCCAGACTCTGTCTAGTGGCAATAGGATTGTGTGTTACATTTCTCAGGGATCTTGGCACCCGGGACAGTGTTCCTGCAGCATTCTATGGACCATTCAAGGCTGCAGCAACCCTTTTGTCACTTTCCCTGCCAGGTAATTATTTAGGAGGAAAGGCAGTCTCAGAAGGTAGTAGGCAAGGGGATCAAGGCCAGGAAAGCCCCCTTTCTTTCATCCCATTTTGTGCCCCCTCCAATTTCTGAAATGCCCCCACATTTTGCCACCTGCAAATGGGGCTCCAAAAATAGGGGTGGGGCATTTATGCTCAGCCCTAGCTTCCATATAACCTCAACCAGCTTGTCACGTGGCATATGAACTGGCCCACATTTTAAGTTTTGCTGAAGCAGGGGCAGATTCCTCAGTGGTAGTGAAGGGCTTGAAACGCACGTGTGAATTCAGCCTCACCCTCAAGATTTCCTGCAAAGTTGGAAACCTCAGATGCTCAGATTATGTAATGGATTCCACCACCACCACCCACCACCCCGCCCTTTCCTTTGTGATCTTGCATAGTGGGTCAGAATTCATTTCATTTCATCATCCCAGAGCAGCTGATGCCTGAAGAGGAGTGGGGGGACATGGCAAAACATTCCCGCCTCTGCTTTCTCTTCTCAAACCACTCCTTGTCTGAATAAAACCCAGAATTAGCAAGGGATTCTCCAGCTGCAGCTGAGGTGTAATTCATTCCTGCCACTGTCCATACGTCAGGTTTGATTTTAATTTCAGATAATGTCGCAACCCGATTAGAGGACTATCATCTGCAGAGAAAAGCCATCCCTTCCTCGCTGTTGCAGTGAGCTGCTGGAACAACCCATGTCTCTTTCCTATCCATGACCACTGAACTATTATAACTGCTTAAGGTCCAGAAACAAGAAAAGCAACGTTCTTCGTCTTCCCGCCCCCCCCCCGGCTCATCGAGAGATTAATTTCTTAAAAGATATGCTGGGCTTGAATATATGTGGAAACCCGGCCCCTTAATACTAGATATTTTCTGTCTTTTGTTCTTTTTTAAACAAGATTAATATCTGTCCGGCCTTTCAGGAAAAAAACTTCCTAACCAGCTAATAATAATATTATTTTTTTTTTAAAAAAAAAGAAACTCGATGATTAACATTGCATTAAAGCCATACAATATTTGAGCGCCACAAAACAATGACGTGGCAGGAAAAGAAACAGCAAGAATAAGATCAGCCATGGTTAAATTAGCGGGGTAGAACTTCGGGCATGGGGCCCAAATCCAATCTGGCGCTCTGGGGTATCCCGGACGATCACGCCCCCTTCTCCTCACCCTTCCCCCTTTCGTAGGATATCATAGGATCATAGAGTTGGAAGGGGCCTACAAGGCCATCGAGTCCAACCCCCTGCTCAATGCAGGAAACTAGAGGAGGGGTCTCCCATCCAAGTAATAACCAGGCCTGACCCTGCTTAGCTTTCCACGCTCAGACAAGCTGAGCCAGCATGAGCCACAGGCCATCATTTCCCCAACAACCTATTTTGGGGAGGTTCCTTGGCTTTTGTGCAGTTCCCCCCCCCCCCAATTCTAAAGGTTGAAATGCCTCTCTTAAAGCTTAGTCCTCGGCATTAAGAACTTTAAGCTACATATGCAGGCATTTTTCACCCTGTCCCTTTTTCCTTCTGTGCCGTCCCCACCACTGGAATGTGACCCCCCCAAGAGCTCCTCCTAAATGTAAGCCGGTCCTTGGGGGTGACAGTGCTTCTGCACCCCTGCGTTGAACACTTCCGTACTGGAGGAGACGTCAAAATGGTGTGTGTGGGAAGCCAGTCCAAAATGTGTACAGAGCTCTGTGGGTGAGGGTGCTGAAAACTTCAGATCGAAGTGCATCTTGTTTGCTAGTGACCCACAAAAATGCGGGAGGGAGGTCAAATGCGACTGTATCCTCCGTCCTACTGGCTGTCAGCTGATTTTAAAGCCTGATACAGAGCACATTTAAGCTGCATGTCTGTCTTTTCACACAATTCACTCTGACAGCAGGAGAGATGCTCAAAGGGTGCTTTTCAGACGCAGCTGTGAAATCTTGCTGAGTGAGCTAAGATAGCTTAGCTCTGCAAAAGTAGTGGTGGGGCAACATTAACAGCTATGCATGGCACTCTGTTGAGTAGGGCCCCTGCTACAGCTGAAGGATGTAAAACAGAGGCTCTCAAACTATAGTCTGCTCTGCAAGCTCCAGTCAACGGTCCACAGAAATGTCACGAAACAGACAAGAATGTCTGTACTTGGCCCTGAACGTGATTTTTTTCTTTTCTTCTGACAATGAAGATCACAGCTATTTGACCAGGGCCAGATTACTGAACAGTTTAACAAACCCCTGCTTTAGGGCCTGTGATGTTCATAATACAGCACTGATGCAGTCTACTAACTTTTCCCTTAAAAATTAACAGTAAAAGGAGCCCTTCTCAGTAGCCAAGCCTAGGGCCTGCGGTTTTCATAATATGGTGTCTGCTTTGATCATGACGCTGGAGCACTGAGGGGGGGGGGGAAAGTTGATTCAGCAAGTTTGCAAGACCCCCCAGTGATTTTCAAGAGGCTTGCAACAACAGCAAAATGTTTGGGAATAACTAAAGTTGAAGATTCCCATGGGAACTTTTTCTAGAATTTTACTCACAAGGGGTGGGAAGATTTTTCATTCCTATTGTACTGGGGAGGGAAGAGGATAAAACTACCAACCCTGCCCCCCCCCATACACATACTATATTCCTAGTAAGATCCCCTCCCCTGCAATTAATTAAAGTAAAACGAGATGCGTAGCCACGTGTTCTGTATTACACAAACATCTAATCTGGACCTCAGATTGAGCTGAGCCTACGGATAGGCAGATCAATCTATTTCCAGTACTCTCAGTTTTGCATGTGTTCATTCATACAGATGGCTGTCCAGCTGCACCTTGAATATTGCCTCCAGAGTGGGAGAGCCCACCACCTCCCTAGGTAGTTGGTTCCATTGTCTTATTGCTCTAACAGTCTGGAAATTTTTCCTGAGTTTAGGTGGAATCTGGGTTTCCTGTCACTTGAGCCCATTATTCCGTGTCCTGCAAACTGGGATGATCGAGAAGAGATCCTGGCCCTCCTCTGTGTGACAACCCTTTAGGTAGCTGGAAAGGTGCTATCATATCTCCCCTCAGTCTCCTTTTCTGAAGGCTAAACTGCCCAGGTTCTTCAGCCTCCCCTCATCGGGCCTTGTTTCCAGTCCCTTTGTCTTCTTTGTTGCCCTCCTCTGAATACACATTTATGAATACACATTTAAATACGTATTTTCCTCACAAAATACACCATTCTAAAGTACTTTGTCGAAATGTATGCATTGCGAAGCGTATCTTATTGTGAAAGACCATTTTTAAAAGCCTGTTTTGGTAGTGGGGGAAGGTTAAGCTGAGAGCATTATCACAAAATTCAGAGAATTCCCTTGGGATGCAGCCACAACAGAAAAAAAATCTTCCCACCCCTGGTGGCACATCAGGTCTTCAGCTGTTGAGTCAGAACCCGCTACTGTCTCATAGCCTCTGCTAAGCTGGGTCACACAACAGCATACCACCATACAAATGTATAGTTGAAAATGTTCAGAAGTGGGCAGTGAAGGCTGGTGGCTCCATTGTCAGTAGAGTGGTGTATCCACTCCAGGCGTAGTCTGACTGTCGATGGAGCTATCCATGGTGCTGAAACCCACCCCAGACTGGGTTCAGCACCATGGATAGCTCCATAGACATTCAGACTACAGCCTGGAGTGGATACACCACTCCACTGACATTTGAACCACCAGCCTTCACTGAATGGAATGGAAGTGGGTCCCCACAATGCATGTATGGTCTAAAACTGAGTACCAGCTTGACAAGATTGAAAACTACTGGTCCACATTGACTGGCAGAAGCTCTCCAGAGTGTCAGGCAGGATCCTTCCCCAGCCCTACCTGGAGATGCCAGGGATTGATCCTGGGACCTTCTGCATGCAAAGCATGCACTCTGTCACACTGAGCTACAGCCCTTCCCATTCTTTTATGCTCAACCACTGAGCAATGGCCTTTCCCCTCATTCTTCTCTTCCCTACTGATTCCTGTAGCCAGTGGCAGCGGGGAGGGGGGGGAGTGAGGGGAAGAAATGTGGCACCACTAAAAGGAAATGGTGACAGCAAGACTGTCTGAAGCACAATTCAATTTCAGAGCCGTCCCAGCCAATAATGGGATGGCTCTAAACAGAACATAATGAGTAATTCACGTCGTAATGCAATCCTAATTACTAAAGAGAGAAGAGTTGAAATGGGTTTTGGAACGGGTTCCATTGCTATATTCTGCACTGGATTTGGTGAGGTCATGAAACAACGGGACGCCCATGTTTCAGTGTCACATCAATCAGTTTCCTTCACATCCCCCATGTGTGTGTGTTTTTAACCAAAAAGCAGGCAGACGTTGCTTCCTTCAATCAAGCATTCATAGCTTGGTGAGGAAGAGCAAATCTTTCTTATTCCTGGGTTCTTGTCACTGGGACTCTCACCTGATTAAAGAACTTTTATTCAAGTAACCACATGAGTTTTAATCAATTGACTAAATCTGCATAAATTTCCATATGAATAACAACAATGTTGAAGGAGAAAAGCATGCATTTCGTTTTTAGGGGATGTGTCAGGTTTCTCAACAGGCACTGTCTTATTTTCCTTTTAGGCTGCAACCCTTTGCCCATTTGCCTCCCAAATCAGTTTCCAAAATGTTAAAATGGCACAGCAGCAGTGAAGATGAATACAATACAACAGAAGAAGAGCATTCTGAAAACCAGATAAACCCATCCATACAATGTAACATCCTAAAAAGCCTAAGTAAATATGAAGTCTTCACTTGTTGCTGGAAAGGTCATAGAGACAGCACCAGACCAGACACACTTCCCTTGGGAGTGATTTCCAAAGATGCACGACATCTTCTAAGATGGTGTCTGCCACCCATGGATTTTGGAAGTATCATTTTAAAAATAATTGATGTTACTAAAACACCCAAATCTGCTACCCAGTTAATCAAGGGCACCTTTTTAAATTGATCAAAATGTTTTCAGTTGATGCATTAGGAGAAACTTCTTAACCATATGAGCTGTTCTACAGAGGAGCAGGCTGGGAGGTGGTGAGTTCTCCTTCACTGGAAGTATTTTACGCAGTGACTGGTCAGCCATCTTTCAGGGATGCTGTAGCTGCAATATTCCAGCACTGAGCAGTGGATTAGACGAAACAATCTCCAAGATCCCATCCAAATCTAAAGTTGTATTATTATTTTTAAAGCATCTTCAGTTTAGTGATTGGGCTTTTCTACATGAGGCATTGATGATGTACATGTCATACCCTACTCATGGTTGCTTATGGGTTCTTTAGATGACATTGTGACCTTCCACTTTCACTTCTGTTTTTAAATAGCACTTCGGGTGAGGGTTTTTTTTAGAGCAGGGAAAGTGCAGCATTTGATTGTAAAAACAAAAGAAAACACTTTTTTTACTTGTGTATTTGTGCTATTCTGCTATACCACAGTGCCACCTAGAGGTTATGTAGCAGAAAAGCAGGAAAGGAAATGCTCATGTCTAAGTGCTGCAATCTCAATTCTGCAACAAAACCAAAAGTAAACACAGCCGATTAACAACCGATTAATAGCTTCGTGTAGAAAAGCTCATTACCTCACTGATTAATCAGCTGAATATTACAGCCCCACCTGGCATTCATGCCATTCATTGCTTTGTCAATGGGAGTGGGGACTGTCAACTATTCCCTGAATCTCTGTGACTCAGCTCTGTAGCTCACCTGTGCTGAACTGCAATAAGATGTCTAGATGCATCTCTGACTCTTTAGCACAGGGGTAGGGAATGTGTGGTCCTCCAGCTCCAGATGCTGTTGGACTGCCATTCTCATTAGCCCTAGCCAGCATAGCCAATACTCAGGGATGATGGGAGTTGCAGTCCAACAACACCCTGAGGACCACACATTCCCCACCCCTGCTTTAGAACTTTTGCAAATAGCAGCCATGAGGGGACCCTGACCTGGACTAAGGTAACACCAGAAGGGGAGGGGGCTCTGCCGTGCCTCACACACGCACTGCTTCCCCCAGAGAAAAGCCCTCTCACCTGAAGGTGCTGTGAGATCAATCAGCCAAGTTGTCAGTGGAGGCAGGTGGCTCCGATGTCAGTGGGGTGGTGTATCCACTCCAGGTTTTAGTCTGAACTTTCAAGGAGCTATCCATGGTGCTGAACCCTAGTCCCAACCCTGGTTCACAACCATGGATAGCTCCTTTAAAGTTCAGGCTGAAACCTGGAGTGGATACACTGCCCACTGACATTGGAGCCACCCAGCCTGAACGGCAAACTGTAAGCCAAGTGTTGGAGCACATGTCAGTTCCTAAGATCATCTGGTCTGGCTTCCCGGCGTTCCCAAGCTTGCAAATGTCTGTGTCTGCCAGCCTTTTAGATCTTATGGTGCGATCCTGTGCATGTTTAGACAGAAAAAAGTTCTAGGACTCCCAGCATGCCCCAGCCAGCACGGCTAGACTAGCTAGGGAATCCTGGGAGCTGTAGGACTTTTTTTCAGTCTAAACATGCATAGGATTGCACCCTTAATCTCTAACCTAGTTGAAAGGTTACGGGATGTTCAACATTTAAATTTCACAGTTTTGAGTTTGCAGAAACACCGTGCCTAGGCTAAAAAGGGCAAGCCAGTCTGATCCAGTGGACAGAAAACTGGAATTAGATCTAACAGTCAGGTAACACAACACAATCCAATACATGCCTACTCAGAAGTAAGTCCCATTGAGTTCAGTTGGGCTTACTCCCAGGTAAGTAGGTACAGGATCGCAGCCTTCGTCTTGTCCCATTTAAGCCACACATCTCCACAGGGTGTCCCACAGTCGGCCTTTATCTATGCAAGGGGTAGGCAGCCTGGCAGCCTCCAGATGTTTTGGACTACAACTCCCACCACACCGACCGTTAGCCATGCTGGGTGGGGATGATGGGAGTTGTAGTCCAAAGCATCTGGAGGGTGCCCGGTTGGGGAAGATTGCACTAAGAGGAACCGGCAGGGAAGTAGAGGCTAGAGTTAGAGAGCTGCTCTGTGAAGGGTGGGTTCTAGTCTGCATGCTCTCCACACAGAGGGTCTGAAGTCCAGTGGCAGAGCACGTGCTTTGCCTGGAGAAGGCCCTGAGTTCAATTCCACGCCGCTGGTAGCAGAGCTACGAAGACCTCCGTCTAAATCTCTGGAGAGTTTCTGCCAGTCAGAGTAGACTGTCACGGTCTTGATAGACGAAATGGACTGACTCGGAATAAGCCAGCTTCCTCCGTTCAACCCGGCAAAGAGGGAAGGACTAAAGTGGGGCATATCGGAGCTCTTGGTTGTTGTTTTTCTGTTTTTGTTTAAGCTCCTTGACTCCTTTCTAATTGTCTCTTCGCATTACGGACCAGAGACTCCAAGTGAGCGTGGAGAAGGCTTCCACTGTGTCGTCACCATCCTCATGCTATGGGTGACGTTTTAAAGTTTTAAAACACATTTTTTTAAAAAAAAAAAATTAGATTGTTTTCCGTTTTTATTGTAAGTCCCCTTGGGTCCCTGTTCAGTCTGAAAGGCAATGCAAACATTTATAAATAAAAATAAAATAAAAATTCCTACTCCTACTCCTTAATATAGTGCCAATGCCATCAGTATGTACGGTGCTTTACAGAGTACAAGCTTACAGGATCCTGTGCAATCTAAGAGACAGAGGAAGAGGAGGGTAATGGAGGCGGAGTTAACAAGGAAAGGCTATGCAATTATCTTCTTAGTTGTACTTAGGCTTAAGTGCAGACTCAGTTTGTTGGGCATGGGAACTAGGGGGCTGTGCATCACAAGCAAGACCCCAAAGAACCATGCCCCCCACAGGACAGCAGCTCAGGTGCCCACCACACAGTTCCTTCCTCCTCCACCACCACCGCCACCACCCCACTCAAGAAGCAAGCCATGAGTGCCCTGCCACCGCCATCTTCCCTTCTGGGATTTCCTTCAGCTGTTGGCCCACGTGCTACAATGTCGTGAGCCTTTCCGTTAATGTTTGCCTTCATTTCCAGCCCCAGAAAACAGCAATAACCTTGGGAGATGGATGACCTTGAGAGACTGCAAATATATTGCCTGTCATCCTTTACCCGAGCTGCCTCTGGCCCAGAGCTCCTCTCTGCGTTTACTTGGCTAAGTGCAGGCCCTGGGAAATACCGTGGAGAAATAGGACTCATTATTAGGCGCACAGAGAACCGTAGGATTGGTAGAGAGGCAGGGGATATCAGCACAATGACTCAACAAGACTTCAAATTTCTCTCTCTCTCTCTCTCTTTCTCTCTCAGCATTTCTTGAAGATTTAAAAGGTCACCAGGAGCTAATGAACCTCGGATAGGAAAGCTGTCTCCTGTTTGTTTGTCATTTTGAGTTTTTTTTCTGGTTGATTAGGATCCAGCCTGGCAGGAAGGTATGAAATAACAAGCACTGGGGAGTTAGAGAGGTCACATTTCGTTCCCTGAAAACTGCTGAATTGACTGGGGGGAGGGGACGGCTTGTCCAGACCACTAAATGGAGGGGGGAGGAGGAAGAGAGCAGAGCCCAAGGAATGGAAGTGTTTCTCCCGGCTTCTCAGAGATCTTCTTTTCCCTCCTCCTCACTTCTACAGTGTTCCACTTCTTCTTTTTTCCTTCAGTAAATCAGTCTCTTTCTTTTCTTCACTAACAGAACTCCATGGCTTTGTCACCTGAACAAAAGTGAATAGCATTAGAACATTTGGCGGTGCTGTGTTTGTTGTTTGGTTTTTGTACTGTCTATTGTACTGTCTATTGATTGTAGAGTGCTGGGTGTTGATGTGGGCAGCCCAGATTCAAAGCCTCATCTGTACACACACACACACACACACACACAGCTAGAACTAGATTGAATGGGCTTCAGGGGGTAGATTTTGGTTGAACATTAGGAAAGATGTCATAATGGTATAAGAGCTTTTGGACAATGGAAGCAATTACCTTGAGCGGGAGGACACTTTCTCGGCAGAAGTCTTCAATCAGAGGCTGGACAGCCATCTGTTGGGGTCAGGATGCTCTAGCTCTCTATTTCCTCATCAAGCAGGAGATTGGACTAGATGGCCTGTGAAGAAGCCCCTTCCAAATCTGTGAAGTGCATCTATGTACATCTGTCATGAAGTACATTCTATGAGGTACATCTCTCTCTGTTTAACATATGGTCGGGGGCCCGGGTCCTGCAATCACACATTTTTAGAGTCTCCAGTGTCAGAGTGCTAAAACATGCAATTGTAGGACCGTGGCCCCAACACATATGAACATAAGAAGAACCTTGCAAGATCTGCTCTGGGGTCCATCTAGTCCAGCATCCTTGAATCCCTCCAGAAGTTTTGGCCAATAACTCCCACTGTCACTGACCACTGGCCCTGCTGGGGCTGACGGAAGCCATAGTTCAAAACATCTGGATGGGCCCAGGTCACTCAGGACTGATCTAGCCCAGCATTGTTGTCTCATGTGCTGGGCCAGCCTTGAAGGAGCATGAAGTGTTGGCCTTCCCAGTTGGTTTCACCCAGGTATCTGATATTCTGAGGTATACTACATGTCAACCTAGTTAGAGATGGGGGAGAAATTTGTTTAGTTTGCATGTTACATAGGAACATAGGTAGATGCCTTATACTGAGTCAGACCATTGGTCCAACTAACTCAGTATTGTTTACACTGACTGGAAGCTCTCCAAGATTTCAGGAAGGATTCTTTCCTAGCCCTACTTGTGAAGGTCAGGGTTCCAACCTGGGACCTTCTGCATGTGCTCTATCACTGAGCTATGGCCCCTCCCTTTAGTGCAAACACACCTAATTTTGCTCTATCAAATTTATATGCAAACCAAAATTCTGTTATCCTTCAACATTCTCCCTTCTCCAAATTTTGCAACGGAGTTCTCCAATCAAAAGCATGCATACCAAAATGCATCTATTAGGAGGAAAGTGCGCAGGGGGGGAAATGCATATACAGTATTCATGAAAATGATGTTCAAAAATGCATTATATTAAGGAAATGGCTTGCAAAAAATATGTCTATTAGGCAAAATTGTGTACAAAAATGTGTACGAATTCCCACGTGAACATTGTGCAAAAAAAAAATTCTCAAAGTTTGGAAGGAACCAAACTCACGACTGGAAAAATGGGAAACAAAGAGAAACTGAAATGGACATATTCATCCATCCCTAGCTGGGGAATTGCTCTATGATTTTGGATGATACAATCATCAGAGTTCAGGAAAGGGGAGGGGCAGGTGTGTATGGATAAGAAATTCCTTAGTTGACAGTTTTGAGAAAGAGAGAGAGAGGCAGAGAGGCAGATGTATTGTTGCTCAAGGTGAAGCCTATTGCTGTGCAGGATCTGTCCCTGGAGACCTGATATTAGGTAGCAGATAAGCCAACGATTCGATCACCTATGGTGCCTTGTAAGAGACCTTGCCTCTCGCCTCTACTTACACTCAGTTTGTCTATTCGTAAATGAAGCCACTATCACAAAGGCACCAGAAGTCTCCCGCATTCTCCCATCCAAAGAAAACAAAACCCACGTAGTGTTGTCCTTGGAACTTCTCACCTACTCAGGGAAGTGGGGAACACACAGATATTTACACAGAAAACCAGGGCTAATATATTAATAGCTGTATTCATTCAGAAATAATATTCATAAATGTATGCCGGAAGCAAAAATGTTCAAATAGTTCATGTTGCCATGGTTTATTTATTTATTATTTATTTATTTATTTATTACATTTGTGAATCGCCCATCTGGCTGGACACCCGGCCAGTCTGGGTGATGTACAATTCAACCAATATAATAATAAAACAAACATACACAATTAAAACAGTCTAGAATTATTATTTTTTTTAAAAAAAAATCCTAACCCACCCCATTTTCCCGCCTGAAATACCACATTTTTAATGTGCGGCGGAAGTTCATCCCTCCAGATGTTTTGGGGATGATCAAAAACAACAACAACGGATGATTCGCCCCTCTTTGTGAATTCATATCTTTCTGAATTTTCTTCTTAGCTCACTGTTGTTATGCAAGTTTAAGATCTTGCAACGTCCAGTTGCAAAACCATAGAACTGACTTCCCTCGCAGCTCAGGTTTGGCAAAGCGTTTCTTAATTAATGTCAAATGAGCCGGGCCATGACCAGTAGTTCAGGCGTTGCATATTTTAATTACCTTGCTGTGGAGCTGCCTTTGATTTCATCCAGCAAGCCCAGCTGTTGCAAAGCTTACCTTAATTGCCCATAAGTGGATTTTATTTTATTTTTTTGGAAATTAAATGAAGGTGAAACTGACCAGAACAATGCAAAGTCTGGAGACCAGCCTGAACACTGGAGATCTTTAAACATGAATACTTCCTATAAATGAATCTTTCCGTTCAATTGCAAGCATCTTTACTCACAAGTAAGTCCCACTGAGTTCAATAGGACTTACTCCTCAATACGTGTGTAGTGGTGAGAGTGTTGGACTAGAACTCGGGAGATCCAGGTTCTAGTCCCCGCTCGGCCAGAAACTCACTGGGTGACTTTGGGCCAGTCACTGACTCTCAGCCTAACCTACCTCACAGGGTTGTTGTGAGGATAAAATGGAGAGGAGGAGGAGGAGGATTATGTAAGCCGCCTTGGGCTCCTTGAAGGAAAAAAAGGTGGGGTAGAAATAAGATGATGATGATGATGATGATGATGATGATGATGATGATGATGATGATTAAGAGGACACCTTTCAGCATGTTTGTTTCTCTCAGTCCCTACATATAAAGCAGGAGGGATTCTGAGAACCTTTTTTTTTTTTTTTACCTGTGGGCGCATTTGGGAAATTGAGAAACTGCTGTGGGCACCAGCGCAAAATGGCTCCCGGGGAGGCTGTGGCTAGTCACATAATGGCTGTCATGAGTGAGGTAAACAGGTGGGGGAGAAAGAAATAGTGAGGCTAAAGGCTGGGAGGGAGAGAAACAGCAAGGTAAAGAGGTGGGGACAGAAAGAGCACAGCTGGGAGGGAGGGAGGGAGGGAGGGAGGGGGGAAACAGCAAGGCAATTTTTCCTTCCACCCTGGAAAACAGTGCCAAAATGCTCCCCCACCCCCTTCAAAGCCTGCAGGAGACCACTGGAGTTAGAAAAGAGAGCCAGTGTGGCGTAGTGGTGAGAGTGCTGGGCTGGGACTCGGGAGATCCGGGTTCAAATCCCCGCTCGGCCATGAAGCTCACTGGGCGACTTTGGGCCAGTCACTGACTCTCAGCCTCACCTACCTCACAGGGTTGTTGTGAGGATAAAAATGGAGCTGAGGATTATGTAAGCCGCCGTGAGTTCCTTGCAGGAAAAAAGGCGGGGGTATAAATATAATGAATAAAAAATTAAATAAAGGGGTGAGGGGAATAGCAAGGCTGGAGGCTGGGAGGGAGGGGAAACAATGGGGGGGCTTCAATTTCCCCAATATCTGTTGGGAGACAAATTCTTCCAAAACATGGCCCTCCCAAGAAATTCCTGACTTGTGTTGCTGATAACTTCCCCCTACAGAAAGTGAAGGAAGAAACTAGAGGATCGGCTATCCTTGACTTTATTCCTAACCAACAGAGATGACTTAGCACATAAAGTGGCAGTCACGTGGGAACCCTACGCGGAAATGACCATGCTATACTTGAGTTCTTGATTCTAAAGGAAGAAAAAGCTGAGTGTAGCCAAACATGTACCCTGGTGATACGGACTGTGGCTCACGCTGGCTCAGCTTGTCTGAGTGTGGAAAGCTAAGCAGGGTCAGGCCTGGTTATTACTTGGATGGGAGACCCCTCCTCTAGTTTCCTGCGCTGAGCAGGGGGTTGGACTTGATGGCCTTGTAGGCTCCTTCCAACTCTATATCTATGAAATACTATGAAATTTAGGAAAGCCAATTTTAATAAACTCAGAACAATTATATGTAAGGTCCCATGGCAAGCGACTCTAATGAGAAAAGGAGTCCAAGATGGGTAGGAGGTTTGTTTTTGGGTTTTTTTTTAAAAAAAGGAAATTCTAAATGTACAATTACAAACAATTACCACATGGAAAAAAGGCAGAGGGCAACAGAAGGAGCCAATGTGGCTTCAGAAAAAGCTTACAGATGACCTGAAAACAAACAAACAAACAAAAAGACACATATAGGAAGTGGAAGGAAGGCCAGGCCGGCTACAAGGGAGGAGTACAGGTAAGTAGCACAGAATTGCAGGAATAGTGTCAGAAGGCTAAAGCTGAGAATGAGCTGAGGCTAGCGAGGGATGTGAAAAGCAACAAAAAAGCTTTATTCAGATACGTGCATAGTAAAAGTCAGAGGAAAGAGATGGTGGTTCAACTATGCAAGGAGGATGGCAAAATGATAACAGATGACAAAGAAAAGGCAGAAGTGTTCAATTCCTACCTTGGCTAGGTCTTCTAGAGGGTCTATATGTCTCCCCCCTCCCCCAGCAAACCTGAAGTACAAGCTGAAAGGGCAGAATCAAGGAACACCTGATTACTTTGAATGAGTTCAAATCTCCAGGGCCCGATGAACTGCATCCTAGAGTAATAAAGGAACTGGCAGAAGAACTCTCAGAACCACTGTCTATTATCTTTGAGAAATCATGGAGGACGGGTGAAGTGCCAGATGACTGGAGGAGGGCTAATGTTCCTATCTCCAAAATGGCAAAAAGGAGGAACCTGGGAACTACAGACCAGTCAGTCTGGCATCAATCCCTGGGAAAATTCTGGAGCAGATTATAAAGCAGTCAGTCTGCAAGCACCTTGTAGAAAGCAATGCAGTGATCACTACAAGACAAGATCCTAGTAAGATCCATGCTGGATCAGAGCAAGGGACCATCTAGTCCAGCATTCTGTTCACACAAAGGGCAATTAGCCTCCATTGTGGGAGAACCCACTACCTCCCTAGGTAATTGGTTCCATTGTTGTATTGCTCTAACAGCAATTTTTCCTGATGTTCAGTTGGAATCTGGGTTCCTGTAAGTTGAGCCCATTATTCCGTGTCCTGCAAACTGGGATGATCGAGAAGAGATCATGGCCCTCCTCTGTGTGACAACCTTTCAAGTACTTGAAGAGCGCTATCATATCTCCCCTCAGTCTCCTCTTCTGAAGGCTAAACATGCCCAGTTCTTTCAGTCTCTCCTCATACGGCTTTGTTTCCAGTCCCCTGATCATCTTTGTTTCCCTCCTCTGAACCTTTTCCAGTTTTTCTACATCCTTCTTAAAGTGTGGTGCCCAGAATTGGATGCAGTACTCAAGATGAAGCCTAACCAGTGCTGAGTAGAGGAGAATTAGTACTTCACATGATTTGGAAGCTATACATCTATTAATGGAGCCTAAGACAGCATTTGCCTTTTTTGCAGCCACATCACATTGTTGGCTCATATTCAGCTTGTGATCTACAACAATTTCAAGATCCTTCTCACTCATAGTATTGTTGAGCCAAGTATCCCCCATCCTCTAACTGTACATTTGGTTCCTTTTTCCTGTGTAAATCTCTCTCCTAATACATGCCTTTTTGTACACACTATTGTCTAATATACACATTTTTGTAAGCAATTTTCCTAATAGAAGGAATTTTAACGTTATTTTCACAAATATATGCATTTTTGTGTATACTTTCCATGAATATACCCATTTCTGTACTCATGTCTTTAAATTGAAAAATTCAGAGAAGTGAGAATTGCAAAGGATGACTAAGTTTCTGTTTGTGTATTGGTTCAAAAGTGCAAAATTAGGTAAGTTCCCATTAAAACGTGAACCAAGCAAATTTCTCCCCATCCCTACCAGGCCTGTGGCTCACGCTGGCTCAGCTTGTCTGAGTGTGGAAAGCTAAGCAGGGCCAGGCCTGGTTATTACTTGGATGGGAGACCCCTCCTCTAGTTTCCTGCATTGAGCAGGGGGTTGGACTCAATGGCCTTGTAGGCCCCTCCCAACTCTATCATCTATGAAATCTATGAATCTAAGTGTTCAAAATGTTCCTTATTCGATCGAATCTAATGTTGCTTCTGATTAGCTTTAGAAAATCTCACACAAACTTACAAACTCGGATGTCCCATATTCATACGGGGAAATATCATTTCAGCTCAATATCTCCCCCTTGTAGCCCAAGCTGGGGGGGGAGCTGGGAATGTGTACGTGTCCCCAGCACAACCCACATCCGCCATGCTTTAGCCTTGAACTCCGTTATAATCCATTCCTGGACTGCTGCCACCGACAATAAGAAAGGGTCTGTCTTTATAACCAGCGCTGACTGTGTAGCTTCCCAACAACAGAGGCCGAGGCATGATACGAAGGATATGGCATACAATTGCAACCGCAAGGGGCGATTTAGGCAGACGGAATGCAATTACCCAAATTACAATTTAGCCAGGGCATAAATCTTTCAACAGTAATAATAACACTTAGGCACAACCATGCAGCTTTGCGAGTTTCCAAAGCGCAGGCTGTGATGTGTATGTCAGGTTGGGGAGGAGAAATAATTTCCAGCCACTGAAAATTATTAACCATCAAGGAAGCTGCTCCAGCAGCGAGCACCTCCGGTTCCAATTTGCAAAAGCAGTCTGGGAATCTGTGCTCAGACGCGCCCTTTGCTGACCGCAAGCCCGCAGCTTTGACTGTGACTTTCCGGGAGAGGAAAAACAACAACAAAGGTTGCTGCGTCGCTATCCTTTCCGAGCTCAGGTTCTCAGGTGGGCCTCACCAGGGGACTTGAACTCTGCCCTGACATCCAACCTCCCTCCCGTTCTGGGCACAATAGGTGGAAGGAATAAATTGTGGCTTCTGCCCAATCTTAGAAGGGTCCACCAGGGCAACAAATTGGAGCATCACCCTAGTCAGTGGATACAGGGAACCCGTTAAGTGCCCAATGCCCACTGCCCACCAAGGCTGGCAGGAAGGGCTATGAAGACTCTCTGTTCAGGTGGGGTCTTTTCCCGGACAAGGATAGTCCCTGGCTTCAGTGTTGCTTCCAGGCATGAAAGGGCCCTGGGCAAGCTGCCCTCCAATGCTCCCCCAACTCCCATGCCACCCTAGCTGCTCTTCTCTTCTCCCTGCCCACACTGTCACTCTGCCCCTCCCAACAAACACACACACACAACAACACACACACACACAGACACAGACACTCAGATGTTTACCAGGCACCAGGAGGAAAGGTTCCCTCTTTTTTCCTTTTTCAAAAATGTATTTTTGCAAGCTGGCCAAGCACACTGCAAAGTGAAGCACAGGTCAAGATCCCAGGTGCCGCCATCTTTATTTCCCCAGAATTCCTCTGGGCCCATGGCCTCTGGGGAAACGAAGATGGTGGTCAGCTGGAGCCTCAGGGCAGCGTGTCCAGCCAACCTATAAATTAACAGGGATGTTCAAGAGTCCTTGTGTGAAGAAAAGAGCCCTTCAGGGTTCCTACATGTACACACACACACACACACGCCTCCTCATGTGTAAACCAAGTAAGGCCAGTTGTGGGGGGGCTGGGAGGAGGCAAAAGGTACATAAAGCATCGGATGGGGCATGGCGCCTGAAAGTCCGGTCTAGGGCTTTCATATGCACAAGAAATCTCAACTCTGCAGTGAGTAAGCAGAGGATCCTACCCATTGAGTGTAACGAGTGCAAGAAGCGGGAGAGCAGATGGCGGCTGTGTGATCCCAAAGTTTGGGGGCTGGAAGAGCCCGGGGAAAGAGAAGAAGAAATAGTGTGTATGCGTGCGTGCGTGCATGCGCGTGTTAAGAGACTGGTGAGTCTGATTTGGTTGTGCTATGTGCCCCAGATAAATTGTCGAGAATTTGGGTAGGGAGGGCACAGTCCTGCCCTACATCTCTCCCACGGGAGAAGGACTCAGATTTTGAACTTGGACTGTCCAGTTGCTCTTGGGGGGGGCATGGTGAATGGCCAGGCTGGGCAGCAGCAAGCAGAGGGGGGGGGGGCGGACATCAGAAAACACCCCCCCCCCCAGAAAAAGAGACTTTGTCCCTGTGCTGCCGAAGTGGAGGGCTGAAAGAAGCAGAAGGACAAAGGGGATTTCCCTCCTAGCTGGCGGAGAAGCACGGACAGAAGAATTTCCCTCCAGGTGTCTCCAGCGAGAAGAAAAGAGGACTGAGATTGGGGGTTGATTAAAGCCAATGAAAACTGTTAAATTGTTCCTGGAAGGGAGCGGATGGGTGATCCAAGTGTATTTGTGTTATCTAAATTGTTGCTGGGGGCCCCCGGGGCCGGGTGATCCCAGTGTAAGCAGTTGAACTATTGTTGTCTTGTGTCATGTGCAAAGGTCAATTTGAAATTTGAATGTAATTATAATGTGAAGCCAGAAATCTACATGTGTTCAAAGTGCCTCAGGACAGGGAAGAGTTGCCAGAGAAAAAATCAGTCAGAGGCCAGAGAACAAAGCAGAAAGTTACAAGGAATTTAGAGGCGGAAAGCCCTCTAACGGCTGAAAGAAAGATTGCCAGGCTGAGCCTCCATGGCTAAGCATTTGATTCTGAGGGAGACAGTCATCCCGTGCAAGTTTGGGTGGTGGGCTAAAGGAGCCAAGCCCAAGAGGCTGGAAGATTGCCAGGCTGTGTATTCTAGAAGCCTGGGCGGAGCCTCCAAGGCTCAGCATATAATTCTGAGAGAAACAGTCATCCCATTCATGTCATTGGGTAGAAGCAAACCTTTGGGAAAAGGGGTGGTGTATTCAAGTCTGGGTAGTAGGTGCCACCAGTAGGCCTTTGGAAAAAGGGGGTGGTGTATTCGTGTCATTGGGTGGTGGGACGCCACCAGCGAACCTTTGGAAAAAAGGGGTGATGGATTCATGTCATTAGGCAGAGAGTGGCAGAAGCAAGCCTTTAAAAGCAAACAAAGGCGAATTGAAAGAGTCACATTTCAGTCAGCAATCTGCCCCCTACAGGCTTGTGTGAGAAACAGCAACCCTAAAAAGTTTTTTAGACAGAGTGCCAGACAGGCAACAGAAGGGTTGGGGTTCCCATTTGAATTGTATATGATATTTCTTGTGCATGTAAACATCTGATTAATAGTTATTGATCGTTGTTTTGCTGTTTGATGTTTAAGGAGCTTTAAGAATTAAGATTTAAGATTTAAAGCTTTAAGATTTAAAGCTGTGTTAAGACTGTAGTTAAGGTGTTTGATGTTTTGATGCTTTTTTGTGTTGTTCTGTTTTTGTGTGTGTGTGAAAGTGAAGAAAGGTGTACTAGTGGTAGAATGCTAGCGCAAGCTCTTTTCTTTTCTTTTTTTGTTAGTATAGATGAAAGGAGAGGGTTAACCCCTCGTTTCATCTTTTCCCAGAGGAAAGGGTGTGAAGAAAAGAGCCTTTGGGGGTTCCTACATGTACACACACACACACACGCCTCCTCATGTGTAAACCAAGTAAGGCCAGTTGGGGGGGCTGGGAGGAGGCGAAAGGTACATAAAGCATCGGATGGGGCATGGCGCCTGAGAGTCCGGTCTAGGGCTTTCATATGCAAATGTAGTTCAGGCCCAGTAAGCCATGAGTCATGACTCATGAGTCCCCCTCCCCCTGCCTGGCCAGGTGAAGTTCATTCTAATTGGCTGGAGGCAGGAAAGCTACAGAAAGGGGGAGGGGGGAAGAGCTATATTCCAAGGTGGGAGTTTTGTTTCTTTGTCTGTCTTTTGGGTCACCGCATGGTGGCTGTTGGAGCAATGGCAGGTAAGCCAAGGAGAGGCCCCAAGCCTTCGGGAGGCCTCAGGATCCGACCCCAGGTAGCTCCTGGTGAAATTAGCTGAATGAGGGCTCTGGTAAAGGCAAGCCCTGTGGAGGGCTACCCATCTCGGACCTTCGGGTAGGTGGAGTAGTTCCCCCCGGGCGGCAGGGCTGTGCTGGATCCAACCCTGGAAGAGAACTGACCCCCAGGTAACAGAGTTGTGTGCCTGGGAGATAGAAAGAATCAGGTTTTGTTATTTTGCAGCTCTATTTCTGTGTACCAAAGTGTCTCTCTCTAATTTTGTGTGCTTTCCTCATTTCCCACCTTTTGTTGTATAATGCTACCAGAATAAACCTTCCTTGGTTTTACCCCACATGGGTTTTGTAGTCACTCTGTGGCTTCAGTAACTAAATCCAGGTTACAGTCAGAAAGGCAAGTCCCTGAACAGAGATTCAAGTAGGATTGCAGACAGCTGAGGCTGGCAATCTGGTACCTTGAGATCTCTGGGGGTCTTGGGTCCTTTGGGTAGGAAAGGGTGGGGTGCGGCAGGTCAGTCAGTCCCCCCTTCCTCCACACCTTGGTTTCGAGTCACGAGTCGAGTCACGAGTCTTTGGACCCGAGTCTCGAGTCCGAGTCCTTGGTCCAAAATGGTGGCTCCCAAGTCCCGAGTCACTCCCAAAGCTGACTCCACGAGTCCCTATTAAAATCAATGGGGTTTTTTCCCCCAACAAATAAGGCTACTTCAGATGTGTGGCTTAAATAAATTCTAGGCACAAGTGTGCCTTTTTATTTCAAAACTCTGCAACTGATTTTGGCAAGAACAGACTAGGCAGACAAACCCAAAATAACCAGGCAGGCAGAGGAGGTAGGGAACTCCAAACAGGCAGGCAGGCAGGCAGGCAGAGGCCTTTGTCTTGGACAATTCAACTGTTGAACTGGTTCAAGAAGAGACCAGGCAGGCAGAGGAGGCTGGGAACCCCAGACAGGCAGGCAGAGGCAGCCAAACCCAAAATGTCTGAAGGTTGCATTTTAGAAAAATGATTTAAAAAAATAAACTTGCGGTACTTCCTAAAACTTATCCATGTTGCATTTGAGGAACACGATTTTGGAACACGAGTCCTTGGTCTCGAGTCCCGAGTCGAGTCTCGAGTCCCATTAAAAATATTGGGACTCGAGTCAGAGGGGGGACTCAGTCCGACTCACGAGTCGAGTCCTGGGGTCCGAGTCCCCATCCCTGTAATTTAAGAAGAGAAAGGAAAGGAAAGGGAAAAGAGATGTTGCACAACCAGCTTCAGCCCCAGTGGGCCTCAGCATCTGCCCAGTCATGCTGGCTATTGATACCAAGATGTTTGCAGACAGCACCACCCCATCATCTCCTGCTCTGGCATTTCACTTCCCCCTCGCTGAGCTATGGAAGCCAAAAGTCGACCCCAAAGTCCACCCCAAACAGTGCCACTGCCGGGCCCTGTCCATGCTCTCTGGTTCTGGCTGGGAATTATGGTCGTTGTAGTCCAAAACTAAATTATGGTCGTTGGGGAAGGCTATGATTTAAGGGTTTTTCCTTGTAGCTTCGAATTTCGGTTATTAATAAATGTTGGCCCTTCAACCCTTTTGACTATATAGATCAGGCAGTTCTTTTCATGTAAATCAGATAGTGCATTAATTTCTGGTTAATAATAAACTACAGGGACATGCTGCGGGGCAGTCTGGCTGTTTCAAGTCAGCTGGAGTGCACAGCACTGATGGGCTCAAAACTGGTGATGCTAGTACTAACTCATCACTAACCCAAAATTAGTGAGGTCACTTTCCTTTCCAGAGCAGTTTCGCAATATTTTACACGTTGATTATTTTGAAAAGGGTGGACATCTATCAAATTCATTGTAAACGTAGGAGGAAGCATATGAATCCCCCCCCACCCCCGCAATAAATGCAGTGACCACTGGAGTTGGATCCAGACTTACTCATGCATAGAATAGACCCCAGACCAATTGAGCAGGGATGGGGACTCGGACTCCAGGACTCGACTCGTGAGTCAGACTGAGTCCCCCCTCTGACTTGCACTCGAGTCCCAATATGTTTAATGGGACTCGAGACTCGACTCGGGACTCGAGACCAAGGACTCGTCAACATCCCTGCTTGATGCCACCTGCAGGTGCTGTCTGGACCTAGTTGCAGTAACAATCCAAGTTTATTTTTTAAAATCATTTTCCTAATGCAATCTTTCAGACATTTGGGGTTTGGCTGCCTCTGCCTGCCTGTTTGGGGCTCCCTGCCTCCTCTGCCTGCCTGGTCTCTTCTTAACCAGTTCCACAGTTTGAATTGTCCAAGACAAAGGCCTCTGCCTGCCTGCCTGCCTGCTTTGGGGTTCCCTGCCTCCTCTGCCTGCCTGGTTATTTTGGGTTTGTCTGCCTGGTCTATTCTTGTCAAAATCAGTGGCAGAGTTTTGAGATAAAAAGGCACACTTGTGCCTAGAATTTATTTAAGCCACACATCTGAAGTAGCCTTATTTTGTTGGGGGAAAAAAAACCCCATTGATTTTAATAGGAACTCGTGGAGTCAGCTTTGGGAGTGACTCGGGACTTGGGACTCAGGAGTCACCATTTTGGACCAAGGACTTGGACTCAGACTCAAGACTTGGGTCCAAAGACTCGTGACTCGACTCGTAACTCGAGACCAAGGACTCTTCAACATCCCTGCAATTGAGCCTGGTCAAACTAAGTCCCATTGATTTCAATGGGTCGTCTTCTCCAAGCGCGACTAAGTATGGACCCAAACCCTGATAATGCACGTATATCTCTATGTTCTCTTAGGATTTGGGAAAGATGGAGTAATATTGCTATTAATCTGGTACCACTGACGTGGTTGTTTTTATTTATTGCCCTTGATCATTATTCCGTATGCAAAATAAGTATGCATGCCTCACATTTAGTGCCCTCAGTCACCATTCCATGCGCAGCACAACCATGGGCCGTTCATGCTGATTGTGCCTGATGACCCACTCCATGTGCAAAATAAGCATCAAGGGTAAGCATGGGTTGGGCACCTGCCAAGGACCCACACACCCCAGCTGGGGCCCACTGACAAAAGCCTCCTGGACACTTGTTCCTCCTCTTCACCATTGCAACAACCGGCTTGTCCATCTGCCTCTCGCTCTGGCCCAAATGGCGGTAGTGGTGAGAAGGAGGAGGAGGAGATGCCACCGCTGCCTACCTTCTCACTGGCTCTCTGAATGTCAGTCAAGCAAGTGGTAGCAAATGATGAGAAAGAGGAGGCGGAGCAAGAGCTGCTGGTGACCATGGTGGTGAGAAAGTAGATTCACTGAGAGGGAGGGTGTTGTGGCGTAACCCCACAATTCAGTTCCCTGGTGTATGTCTGCATTAGTATGTTTAGTGTGTCTAGAATGTTGAACCGAGTGGGTGTGGTTTGTGATGGCTTGGAAAGGGCGGGGGGGAGGAGTATATAAGGAGTGTTTGAGTGATGTCAGAGTTGAGTTAAGAAGTAGAGTGTTAGTCGGGTTAGTGCGTTATGGGAGAGTGTTTGGAGTGTGGGGAGAGTTGGGAGTTAGGTTAGTTGGATTATTCGTGTCTTGTCTTGTCAGTAGTTTTAAGAGAAGTCAGTGCTTGTATGAGGAGTGGAGGTATTTAGAGTTATAGGGACTTAGGTTAATTATCAAGTGTTTGGTGTAGGCAGGTTTATTTTCTGGAACTAAGATTTTGAGAATTAAAATAAACTTATTTTTATTTTGTTTGCTACCCAAATCCTACGTGTCAGCTTGGCGTTATTAACCTGCATTACTTTTAAATCTACACACACACACACACCTTTGTACCCACAGCATCATCAATTTAAAAATAGATCCTTAATAACCAGTATTAATCTTTTCCCTCATTAGTAGGGGAAAGGTTTCATTTGACCTTCCACTCAGGTTTTTAAGTGTCTCTGCTTGGCCTGAGAAGGGTTTATGCGCCTGGTCCTAAAGTGTAAGGGAGCGTGTCGTCGCAGGTGTCTTGCACAGGGCCCCCTCAAAAACCTGGAGCCAGTTCTGAGGAAGTCACACAACACAAAATTCTTTTCAAATGGTATAACTCCACATTAACCGGAGCTATCAATGGATTGGACTGTCTTTCCCCCAAAGTTTGCCCACTGCTAAGATGCAGTTGTCCAAGTGTTGCATAGTGGTTAGAGTGTTGGACTGGGACTCGGGAGATCTGGGTTCTAGTCCCTGCTCAGCCATGAAACTCACTGGGTGACTTTGGGCCAGTCACTGACTCTCAACCTAACAGGGTTGTTGTGAGGGTAAAACAGAGAGGAGGAGGAGGAGGAGGAGGAGGAGGAGGAGGAGGAGGAGGAGGACGAGGAGGAGGAGGAGGAGGAGGACGAGGAGGAGGATTATGTAAGCCGCCTTGGGTTCCTTGCAGGAAAAAAGGCAGGATATAAATATAATAAATAAATAAATAAAAATACTCATATAACAGCATAACAAGAATAAGTGTAATTCTTTTGCACATAAGTCTGTGTTCGCAGATTTGCAAATAAAATATACTCACAGCCCTAAGTTAAACTGGCAACCATTCAGTTAAAACCATAGAGAAAGCAGGCGCTACAGCTGTCTAAGCAGACAAGAACAGCAAGCGGTTGACATAGAAAATAATTCAAGGAAATTAAGGATGATGCCAAAAAAAAAAAAAAGTAAAAAGGCTGGTGGAGAAGAAAGTGAGATGGGCAAGGAGGAAGTCAAATTGGGTTAAGGGAGGAGACCAGGATGCAAAAAAGTTGGAAGTATTTACCTATATAGATGCATCTATTATAGTACAAAAAGTTTGTATAAATACCGCATGTATAACTATGAATTCTTATACATAATTCAATGAACCTTATGCATGGAGAGTTCATAACAATCTGTGTCGTAGACACAAAACAGAACTGAACTAGAAAACTATGAAGTACAGATGCAGATGGAGATCTGTCCATCCCTATTCTCAGCTCATATTTTCTGCCCTTGATAACTATTCCATGTGCAAAACAACCACAAGTATGGCATGTTTATTTCCCTCAATCTATCACCCTTCCATGGGCAAAAGAACTGTGCACGGCTCATATGTATTGCCCTCCATCACCATACCAAACAGTTTAATATGTTGTGCTGGGAAAAGAGAGAGGAGGAATGGAACAGGCATGGGAAGGGATGATAAACCCCCTGAGATATCCAGAGCTTGAATAACTTTCCTAGGCACAATTAAATGGAACAGGAATCTCAAATTTACCCTGCAGCAGAGCTCCCAATGGGGGGGGGGGCACATATTCTGCACATGCAACACCTAGGTTTCCCTTCCCTCTCTCTTTCTCTCTTGCTCAGAGCTAGAAGGGAAAGACTGAATCATTTGGTTAAAAAAAAAAAAAACCCAACACGCTGCTATCTGAACTTTAATGGCTTTGTTTCTCGTAGCCGCAGGCAGCGGTTCATATGCATTCCAAACAGCTCTTTGAAAGCAAATGTACCATTTTGGAAGCTATTCCACCTGAAAAACAATATCTTTCATCTCCTTTCCCGCTGCATCCTCCCAGGGCCAAGAGATCTCATCAATCCAGGAGGACTTTGCACATTGCAAGAGAGATGACTGGGTGGAGAGAGATGGAAGAAGGTGGATCAATCACAGCCGCAACAACCCTGCTTGCCCTCTGCAACAGACATCACGGGAGACCCCAGAAGGCTGGGGTTGAAAATGTCCCTAGGATGGAAAGTGATTCAGCAGGATGACTGGCAAAGATCTTTGGGAAATCTTCTCAGGCCTCCTTTTTCAAACTCTCTGCGCTACCTAGGTAGGCCTTATACACAGTATAAGGTGTACAGAATTATAATACTAGAACTAAATGGGGTCATCCAGTGAAGCTGATTGGTGGGATATCCAGGACAGATAAAAGGAAGTACCTTCTTCACATAGTGCAGAGTTAAACTATGGAACTCACTTCCACAAGATGTAGTGATGGCAACCAATCTGGACGGCTTTAAAAGGGGATTGGACAAATTCCTGGAGGAAGAGAAGGCTATCAATGGCTAATAGTCCTGACTGGCTATATGCTACCTCCAGGATCAGAGGCAGCACATATATGTACACCAGTTGCTGGGGGACATGGGCAGGAGGGTGCTGTTGCACTCATGTCCTGCTGGTGGGATCCCATGGGCAGCTGGTTGGCCACTGCATGAGCAGAATGCTGGACTAGGTGGACCCTTGGTCTGATGCAGCAGGGCTCTTTCTATGTTCTTATGTTCCTATGTTCTTATAAACTTATATTAGTTTAATGACAGTGCAACCAGGGGCAGCTCCAGGTTTGAGGTGGCATTCTGCATACTGCCCTCTGGAGCGGCCCCTCCTATGTTAGCGGGGCCCTAGCCACACACTTACCTGGCAGCAATATCGAGCTGACAGCCACCATCTTAAATTCCCCAGCATCCCTCCACCCGAAGGAGCCGCACTCTGGAGCATTCTGCAGAATTTAAAATGGTGGCTTGCTGGCCCAGCCTCCTGCCGTAGGGGAACCGGGGAGGCATCTGCTGCAAAGGGCCATGCTGAGGCAGCATGATGTGTGTAGTCTAGACTCCAAGTCTGAGTTTAACTGTCATGGCTTCCCCCAAAGGAAACTGGGAGATGTCACTGGGTTACCAGGCTGAGAATTCTCTGGCACTCCCCTAACTACCACCATTCCTTCTGGGGTTCCTGGGTTTTGTGCAGTGGAGATACAGGCAGCCCCCTAGTTAAGAACATCCAACTTATGGACAACCCATACTGAAGAATGGACTTCTGAGTTCCCCAGCACTACATCGTTTACATAGAGTACATAGTGTAGTATACTACACAATTTGCGTAATTTACGCAATTTGCGTAATTTACGCAATTTGCGTAATTTACGCAATTTGCGCAAATGCCGATTTCAACATATAGAATGCTATGCTGTTCCCCTACTTACATACAAATTCGACTTAAAGACATTCTTAAGAATGGAACTTGTTCGTAACCTGAGGACGACTTGTATTAGCCCTTTTCAGACTTGTAATCTAGGGATAACAAACGTGGGGGGGGAGCAGCTACAAGGGGTGGAGAACCTTTCTTCTGTTGTGGGCTGCCTTCCTCATGGGCAATTGCATGGGGACAGCACCCTCCTGCCCAAGTTTCCCGGAAGCCGGTGAGCATAGGCATACTGCCTCTGATACTGGAGGTAGCATATAGCCATCAGGACTAATAGCCATGGATAGCCTTATTTTGAACCTTGCTGGATCCGACCAAAGGTCCGTTCAGTCCAGCCTCCTGCATCTCACAGTGGCCAATGAGGGAGCTGGCAAGCAAGGTGTGATATCAGTGGCCCTCCTCCACTGTTTTAATACTGCTCCATTGTCAGTAGCCTTCCTCCGATGTTCTTTCTTGTCCTCCTTTCTGGTCTCAGATTCTTATATATATATAAAAAGGCAGAGATTGAACCAGCAGTGGATCTCAAGCCCACGGTCCACCAGCAGAGGCCTCCTCCACGGTCCCCAGCAGAGGCCTCTGACAGAGATTGAACATGGCAGTCTCATATATGCAGAGCTTGCGCTGTCCCCCCATGAGACATGATGGTCCTCTAAGAGAAAGCTGAAAGATACTGCCTGAATGGCAAGAGGAAGGGAGGGCATGAGAAGGGATGGACAGTCAAATAGCCAGTCCTTCGAGGGGGGGCGAGACATCAGTTGCATAAGCATAATGGCTCCGTGGTGTTGCCCTAGCAACCGTAGCCTCCAAGACGAGGCAATCAAATTTGGGGAAGAATGAGATGAGAAATGACAGAGGGAACGGGAAACCGGGATGCGTGCAGCACACAGCCTGCCGCAAAACGGATCCAGGCTGCGAGACGCAGCGAGACATTATTCCGAGCAATTACACTAAGCATCATTTTGTATTTGCCAGCTAATTACGGAGTACCATTTAGCGCCCACAACTGTCCATCCACTCCGGCTAGCCCTTGCTCTCCAGGCTCCTTCAAGGCCTCAGAAATGACACTCTCATTAACCTGGCTGTGTTTTGATCTGTTGCTACATCTCCACTTGGCACAAGCCCAACCCGGACTTAGCTGGCCCTTTATGAAACTCACTCAGTCAATCCTTCCATTTTTTTAATTTTTTTTTTAATCCTGCCCCTTTCTTCCTGGTTGTAACCCACCCAGAGAACAGTAGTTATTGGGCATATTAAAAATGTCCTAAATAAATAAATAAAATGAAGAGGGGGCCCAACAGTCTAGGAAAATCAGCCCTTTCTGGCCTGAAAACTCTTCCCTTACATTTTTAAAGTGTGGGGGGCTGGATGGGGTTACTCAGTGATATGGTGCTCAGGCACATGTTCAGGAGCAGTCTTTATTATTACTTCCCATGATCTAAGGCCACCATCTTAAATCAATCAATCAATCAGTGTTTATTTGGTCCATAGACCTTTTCCACACAACAATACTCAAAAACAAGCATTAAGACACCATTGTTAAAATTATTATTAAAACAGTGAATAATACATAAAAATGATTTTTTTAAAAAAACAAACAATTATTGTTAAAAAGTTGTTATTAAAACAATAAAATAGGATTGTAAATTATAACAGCAAAACAATGTGGGTAGTTGTTAACATAATTAATTAAAAAATATACATATACACAACATAAAACCTGTGCCCAATACAGTTTGTTTTCCAAAGTGTTGCTAACAGCCATTTTAACAATGGTGTCTTAGTGCTTGTTTTTTAGTATTGTTGTGTGGAAAAAGTCTATGGACCAAATAAACACTGATTGATTGATACCATCTTAAATACCCCCAGCATCCCTCCACTCGAAGGAGCGGCACTCTGGAGCATTCTGCTGGCCCAGCCTCCTGCCATAGGGGAACCGGGGAATCCTAGCATAGGGGAATCCTAGCATTGGAAACAAGTTCCAAGGTTAAGCCCCAGAGAACCCAAATTAAACCCTGCCTATTTCAAATTAAGCCTTGCCTGTTTCTCTAGATTAGCATATAATATGGGTGCAATAGCCACATTTCAAATAAAGCCGTGCCTGTTTCTCTAGATTAGCATATAATATGGGTGCAATAGCCACATTTCAAATAAAGCCGTGCCTGTTTCTCTAGATTAGCATATAATATGGGTGCAATAGCCACATTTCAAATTAAGCTTTGCCTGTTTCTCGCTGCTAGTCTAAAGTATGTGTGCAATGGCCACACATAGACCGTTGCTTCCAGATGAGGCAAGCACACTGCCTCATTCAAGGAATTTTATGGGGAATCCAGATGTCTTCAATTTGTCACCTTCCCGTGTTTTCCCATGTTTCCTTCCATCTTTTTTCTTACCAGAAAAAAAGAAATATGTTAAGGAAGAAAAGCTGGAATAGCTGCATACAATGCCTTTTAATTGTTAGCACTAGTTCAGTGTTCTCCAACCTTGGGCCCCCAGATGTTTTTGGCCTACAACTCCCAGCATGCCCCAGCCAGCGTAGCTGGCTGGGGCATGCTGGGAGTTGTAGGCCAAAAACATCTGGGGACCCAAGGTTGGAGAACACTGCACTAGGAGCTCTCCATTCTAGAAGCTCTCTGGGAGACAAGTTTAACATTTGATAATATCTCCCTCTATCCTTTTCTCATTTTTTACTGAATATGTTTTTAAAATTTCTTCCTTCATTAGAGTTTTGTCCCACTCATCCTCTTGGACAGGGGCGGGCAGCCTTTTTGCCTCTGAGGGCTGCATTCAGCAATGGGCAGTTGGTGGGGTGGCCACACTACAGATACACACACACACACACACACACACACACACTTTCCCTCACATTTCAGCACACAGAGATGGGGAGAATTGAACCTCCTCTTCTTTTGCGCCTACCACCAACAGCAACAACAACAACCAGCTAGACAAGGGCTCTCCAACCTTGGGTCCCCAGATGTTGCTGGACTACGGCTCCCAGAGAATCCTTTGCCATTAGCCATGCTGGCTGGGTGTGCTGGCTGGGAGCTGTAGGCCAGCAACATCTGGGGACCCAAGGCTGGAGAGCCCTGAGCTAGACAGAGGGAGGTGAGCCATTGTGTTGAAGAAAAGGGCACATACAGACTCATGCCTGCACAACCTCTTCTGCAGCACACTTGCGGACTGTCAGGAGGGAGCATCAATGTGCTGGGGAAGAGGGCCTGCAAGGAGAGTCATCCCCATGCACCTTCTTCCCCAGCACAATTGCGGCGGTGGCAGCTGTGGAAGCACAGGGGGTGGGGGGAATTCAGGGTGGCGGCATTGTGGGCCACGCAGGAGGCCTCCAAGGTCTGCACGCAGCCTATTCTCTTCACATGGTGTACAGCAGGAACGGGGAACTTCTTTCAGCCCAAGGACCAAATTCAATTGCAGAGAAGCTCTCATGGGGTGGGGAGGGGTGGGGCATTCCAGTGGTGGGCGTGGCCAAAGACAAAAGGGTTGGAGCCAAAAATAGCAGCATCTCGTAGCTTAAAGCTCTCATTGCCAGTAACTAAGCCTTAGGAGATGCATTTCAACTTTGTAGCTTGGGAGGAAAGCTGCACAAAAGCGAGGAGGAAACCACCCAATGGTCAGTGGTTGGGGGGGGGAAGGGGGGCAGGGAAAGTGGGTGTGGGCATCTGACAAACTCCAGAAGGCAGGATTAGGACCCCAGGAGGGCTGGATTTGGGTCCTGGGCCTAAGATTCCCCACCCTTGGAGTACAGAGAGTATCCATTTTACTGACGGCTCAGGTTAGGAAAAGATCACATCCCAGCCCAAGGTTACCCAAGGCTCCCTAGATCCCAGGGCTTCTTGTAGCCCTATTCCAGGTAAGGAATGCAAGCCTGATTCTCCCATGCTTTTAGCCGCATTTAGGATGGTGTTGATTTTATTGCATTTTTATTGCATTTCATTGCAGATTTTATTCTGCTGTTGATTTGGCTAATGGTGGGCAGCCATCTCCCTCCCACTCCCAAGAATGCCTATGGGAACAACGCTTCATCTTGATGTGGCATCATTCCAACGGGATGTTCTGTCCCAGGGAAGTCACTGGGCTAAAGAAAGAAAGAAAGAGCCACCTTCCTCAGCCATTTCATCTTTAATGGTATATTATTATTATTATTATTATTATTATTATTATTATTATTATTATTATTATTATTATCATCCTTGTTAACATTATTTACTGAGACTGTTTTATTTATGTTACTTCTAAGCCACCTTGGTAGGATTTGTATCCTGAAAAGCAGCATATAAATAATTATAATTATAATAAAATAAAGAATAAATGGCGGGTGAAATCCAACACAAGTCCTACTTAGAGTAGAGCCATTGACATTAATTTACTCTAAGTTGGACTTACATTGAATTTTACCCAAAGTTACAACCCAAATTTTCTTAGGATCTCCCTCCCCATTAATCCAATCTACGGGGGCATTTTTGCCTCACCCACCCCTGAAACATACAAACATTGCTGGGCCAAATACTTCCACACAGCATCAGTAAAAAAAGACACACCTGTTGACTCAGGCTTTCCCTGACTTATAATTGCATGCTCTTTCTTTCCTAGCCTTCTTGTAATGTTTTTAATGTATTTATCATTTTATGTTGTTTTTTACATTGGTTTTTATATTGTATTTTGTGTATTTACTTATGTAAACTACTTAGAGATCTTAGGATTCCAAGTGGTATATGAGTAGTTTGAATATACAGGCCTGTGGCTCATGCTGGCTCAGCTTGCCTGAGCGTGGGAAGCTAAGCAGGGTCAGGCCTGGTTATTACTTGGATGGGAGACCCCTCCTCTATAGTTTCCTGCATTGAGCAGGGGGTTGGACTCAGTGGCCTTGTAGGCCCCTTCCAACTCTATGATCTATGAAATCTATGAATCTAAATGAATAAATATGTACACAGAGGTTTAAAAGTCAAGGAATAGTGTGTGCCCTGGACACTATATCTAGAGAACTGTACTGCTTTGGGAATTTACAAAAGGGGGGGGGGGAACCTCAGGGAATCCTGCAGATAAGCCCAAATCCACTAGGTTGAAAAAGTCAAAGGTGATCAGACATGCTGTTGGCCAGGGCACTCCCTCGTCAATTACAGGCACAAGGAACTGACAAGCCCCCGACTAAGCCAGCCAGATGGCTGGGAATGGGCTCTTACTGCACTGCTATCTCCGTCCCCTGACTGTGACAGCCCTTTATCCCAGGCCTGGAGTGCTAATCCCATTGCATACTGCGGCTTCTGAATCATTTCTTGCACTGCACAGACTTCTCTCGAATACAAAACCTTCCCTCCCGCCACCCATAGTAACCGAGAACTTGTCATCATGGCAAATGGACTGGCCAGGAATGGAATTAACGCCGGCAGGTGTCTTCACGTCCTGGGGGCGGTGGGACCAGGTGCCCTTGGACAGGTAGTCTTAGGGTGAGCCTGGGCTGCAACAAAGGGACGTGTCAGGCATATATGGAAATATCTGCTCTTGCCAGCTGGGGCATAGGGAGGCGATCTTATTAATCTGAATCGCTTGCAGGCTTAGCAGCCAGCTGAGCAGAAGGAAATCATCGAAAAATCCATCTAATGCAGAAGTAATTCTAGTCATTAGGAAGCAGGATAGAGTCCCACTGTCTCTGCAGCATGGAACAGGTGCTGTAGCCAGGAGAGAGTGTCGGCTGCGATTCACCTCGTTGGCCTTTTCCTTATCCAAGGATTGTCTCGTCACTCGCAAAGCTTGCAGAAAGAAGGGAGAATCTGCTGCTGGTGGGATTCTCCCTCCTGTGCGACAATTATATGAGCAGCAGGCCTCTCCTGCATTGGATCTGGCAGCATTAACTACTTACAGTGTATGCTAGACACTGTGTTGGCTCGGCACTATATGGAACATATGCCATAGGGCAGCGGTGGCTGGTGGCTACAACATCAGTGGGGTGGCGTATCTGCTCTGGGTTTCAGTCTGAACTTTAAAAGAGCTATCCATGGAGCTGAGCCTATTTTGGGGATGGGGTTCAGCACAGTGGATAGCTCCTTAAAAGTTCAGACTGAACCCCGGAGTGGATACACAACCCCACTGACATTGGAGCCACCAGCCGCGACTGCCATAGAGGCAGCTAGCTAAAAATGAAGTAAGATTCTAGTCCTCATGGTTCCGAATAAAGGGTTGAATTCAATTCAACAGAAACAACGGTGAGCCTTATATTGAATCAGACTATTAGTCCATCCAGCTCAGTGTTGTCTGCACTGACCAGCGTCAGCTCTTGAGGGTTCAGGGAGAGGCCTTTCCCAGCCCCATCTGGAGACACCCTGAGGACTGAATCTGGGATCATTGTCATGCAGAGCACATGCTCTGCCACTTCGCTCAGATGTTCTTCTGAGTAAACATTCATAGAATTGCGCTGCACACAGCTGTAATCCTGTGCACATTTATCCGGGAGTATGAACCATTGGATTCAATGGGACATACTTCCAAGTATACATGGAAAGGATGAAACCATATAGCTCTAATTGTGTGCACGCATATCTGAGAGAAAGTCCCACTGAACACAGCGAGACTCACCTCCGAGTAGATATGCACAGGATTGCGCGGCAAGTTTCTTTAATCCCCTGGCAGCCCTATGAATAATAAAATAATAATAATTCTCAAACACACACTGTGTCAAGTCAATACATAGGGAAATGGCTAAATGCGGAGTGGAAAAAACTCCCTTTCACCAATCCTCATTTGAAATCAGCAGGTTTTCCACCACCACCGTCTCACACTCTCTCTTATCCAAAATTCCCAAAGCAGTCATTTAAAAATAGCCAAATCCATTTTGGATGGCACTTTTACAAAATAAACTAATCAATAACTCGATCCAGCCAGAGGCCTGCTGTGCCAGTTCATTTAACCCTTCTGCCTGCTAATGATGGGGCGGGTGTGTGTGTGTGTGTGTGTGTGTGAGGAGAGATAGATCCAAGGAAGGAAGGGGACGGGACTGTCAGATTTTCTCTTCTTTTCCTTTTCTAAAACATCCAGAATGAAAAATCCCACCATTTGTTTTGCCAATCATACCATCCATTCATCATCCCAAACAGAAAATCTAATGTTCCAAAACTGTTTTTATTGCTTTCTTCTCATTGTTTGCTTTTGCCCGTCATATTTATTTAAATAAAAGCCAGGGTGATCCTCTTTCATCTGCGATGTTCGGAATGGTGTTGCTGTTTCATTTGTGAGGGGCTAATTAATGCAATGAAGTGCTATCTGGCCTGTGTGGTGCCCTCTCCACAGATTTCTTCATTAAGTCCTTGTTGTTGCTTTTTACAATTATGAGATGTCTGTGGCTTTCTCCCCCAATGCAGGTTAATTACCAGCTTCCAGTCTTTATCCCCCTCTCCATCTTCTCGAGCTAAGGCTGTAATCCTGTATAGCTGCTTACCTGGGAGAAAGCCCCATTAAACTTAACGGAAGCCAGTGTGGCGTAGTGGTTTGAGTGTTGGACTGGGGCTCGGGAGAACCAGGTTCTAGTAGACCCCACTTGTCAGCCAAGAAGCTCACTGGGTGACTTTGGGCCAGCCACTGACTCTCAGCCTAACCTACCTCACAGGGTTGTTGTGAGGATAAAAATGGAGAGGAGGAAGAGGATTATGTAAGCCGCCTTGCATTCCTTGCAGGAAAAAAAAAGCGGGGAATAAATAAATAGAATAAATAAATAAAATAAGAGCAGATCTTTTATAAAGCCAATGGGTCTTAATTGTCCATTCAAGACCAAGCCAACCCAAAATACTTTACAAGAAGGAACAATATATTGTTGCTAGGAAAATCCGTTACCCTGCCGCTACTGACTGGGTTTGCATGATCATGAGGGCTTATTCCTCCCCGCCCCAGTGTGTGCTGGTCATGTGCCAGGGGGATTTCCATAATTGCAGCTTGCATGGCCCCCAAACCTGGTGAGGGCACTTGTTACCATGGTTAAGAAGCCACCCAGACCCCTAAAACAGCCCAGCAAGGACACCACCAGAGGGCACCTTGACCACCACTGCCTTCTCTTGCCTTCTGGCCCCAATTGCCTCAGCTGACCTGGGGGCAAGATCCCCTTCTCAGCTACTTCTGACTGGAATGACCTAAGGTTCCATTAAACCACCCTTCCCCAACCAGATGCTCCCCAGATGTTTTGGATGACAACTCCCAGAATTCCTGACCCTAAGCTATGCTGACTGGGAATGATAGGGATTGAAGTACAAAACAACTGGAAGGCACCAGGTTGGAGAAGGCTGCATTAAACACAAGAACAACCCAACAACCACCCTCCAAAGCTAGAATCACACAGGTCCCCACTCCTCCTCCTCCTCCTCCTCCTCCTTCATCATCTTTTTTAAGTTGTTTCCACAGCGTCCTTGACTCCGTCAAAAGTCTTAAACAGTAAACACACTCTGCAGTGAAACCATTCTTTCTCTCCCCTATGCCCCCCCCGCCCACCCCACAATGTCTGGTAGTTCCCACTGGGTTGAAAAGCAATAAAAAGTCAGGAAGAAGTATGGCTTCCCCTCTCCTCTTTGTCATGTGGATGAATAGCAGCACACAAAGCGCTGAATGCTATCGGTTCTAAGGAACTTGCTGCCCCAGCAAAGTACATCCTGCAGTGCTCTGCGACTTGTAACCTGGTAGGGGGGGGGGGCTTTTCTGGAGAAAGGACACTTTGGAGGGATCCAAGGTTGTTGTGGCATGTTCTTTTCATTTCTTTCATTTTTTGCATTCCAAAGAAATGTTTGCTTATAAACTCCCAGTGACCGTAGCAGTTCAGATCTCCCATTTTGGCTTGAGGCATGTGGGGTTTTATTTTTATGTCATAGAAATAAATCTCTCAGAAAAGGTAACTTGAAACCCAGATCTCTATGAACATCTCAGAGATTCTGTCTCAGTGTGGATAGCCATAATGTAGAAAGGTTTTTGCCTTTTCAGTCTTGTTTGGATATTTCTCTCTTTGTGTGTCTTTAATCTCTCTATCTCTCTCTCTCTCTCATGCTTTCCATTGGTTGCACTGATAACTGTGTACACGTGTGTAAGGGTAAAAAAGAGATGTGCCCCTGTGTGTTCACACACACATATATTTTGGCATAAATAGATTATGCGACTTGGTGATATTCCATCATGCACACGCCTGAAAAATTATGTCAGTCTGGAATGCTAATATCTCATCTCTGAAAATGATGACGGAAAATTTGTCAGAAATGTTCCCATTAAGATTCTATGATTTCCTATTGTTAAGCAAGCCCAAACTAAGTCAAAATATAGGACGGTGTATTTTGCATTGCATTGCTTCTCCATGAGCTGCTGATTTTCCTGCAAGGGTGTGGGGGGGGGGAGGTAAGGCCCAGCACAAAAGCTGCACACACAACTGGTTCTGCCCCAAAGCCCTAAACAGCTGGGGTTGTTGTATATTAACTGCACTGGAGGTTAGATGCGTGGGTGGGTGGCTCCTCTGTGGTGGCACCCTGACTGCAGACATGTTCCTGTGATTACTTCACATTCTTTTAAGTAAAAGCTGTTTTGTGTGCTCAGCGGCTGTTCTTGCTGCCAATTTTGGTCATCTGAACTGCGTTGAAGTTGATTCTTGTGTGGTTTCGGTCTGTTGTTGTAATCCAGTTTGGAGAGCATTTGATTAGAAGGAGTAGTGGTGCTCTGAAATCCGCGTACCTCTGAATGTTGTCAGGTTCAAGAAAAAATATGTGCACAAAATAATGTGCCGATTAGGAAAAAGTGTGCAGGATATGCACATATTAGGGGGAAGTGCACACAAAATCACTATATACTGGGGGGGGGGGATGCATACATTTTTAAAAGTGTACACAAAAATGTCTATAAAAGGCGAAATGGGCACAAAAAACGTGTACGCATTTTTGCGTGGATTTTTAAAAACAGAATTCACAAATTGATGTGGAAACTGAACGGAATGATCTTAGCAGTGGGAATCCAACAAACTTGAATGAAAGCAAACGTGACTGATTCTTTCACTTCCTACTTACTTACTGAGCAAGATTTGATCCAGAGTTTGCTCCACCAAAACTAAACCCCAGCACTCATTGCCCCCTGACAATGGAATCAACTACCTAGGGAGGTGGTGGGCTCTCCCAGTCTGGAGGCATTCAAGGTGCAGCTGGACCGCCATCTGTCGGCGATGCTTTGACCTGGATTCCTGCATTGAGCAGGGGGTTGGACTCGATAGCCTTGTAGGCCCCTTCCAACTCTACTTTTATATGATTCTATGATTCTATGATTCTATGATTCTATGTTCCATACTGCCGCCCTCCCACTTTGCAAAAGAGAGCTTCTGACCCCGGCAGTGGGGCTTCCTCCTCTCCAAACTTCCCCCTTCACTCACACAGCAATGCTCAGGCAGAATAAAAACCCATCCCCTTCTACAAGAGCAGAGCAGATGCAAAGAGAAGAGAGATGTGTGCTTTCCTCCTCCCCTTGGCCACAGTGCCAGGATCTGGCAGGCATCCTAGGACACAGACAATAGAAGGCTGATTGTCTACAAGCTCTTCCTTTTACAGTGGCTTTGCTTGAATCATTTTCTGCTGCCTGGCTCCTGGAGACACCACACACAGGACTAGAGTGGGGGTGATGGAGCGTGTGTCTGTGGGAGTGGGGGGAGTGGGGTGGTGGAAGGAGGCCAGCTGAAGATTAATGGATTATTTATTTATTTTATTTTTGAACCACCCCGAAATAGACATTCTTAGTGCTGATTACCAAAAAACTACGGGAATAAAATACAAAACAGCACAACAAACAGCTATATATATATATATATATATATATCAGCTTCTCTGAGCGTGGAAAGCTAAGCAGGGTCAGGCCTGGCTATGACTTGGATGGGAGACCCCTCCTCTAGTTTCCTGCATTGAGCAGGGGGTTGGACTCGATGGCCTTGTAGGCTCCTTCCAACTCATTAATCTATGAATATATATATATATATACACACACACACACACACACACACACACTCTAAAAAGCCTGGGAGAAAAATTATTTATTTATTTATTTATTTATTATATTTATACCCCGCCTTTTTTCCTGCAAGGAACCCAAGGCAGCTTACACAATCCTCCTCCTCTCCATTTTATCCTCACAACAACCCTGTGAGGTAGGTTAGGCTGAGAGTCAGTGACTGGCCCAAAGTCACCCAGTGAGTTTCATGGCTGAGCGGGGAATAGAAGCTGGATCTCCCGAGTCCCAGTCCAACACTCTCACCCCTACGTCTTCATGAAAAGTCCTCCATTGTTATCTCCTTGGAGCCAGATGAGTGTTGGGATTGGGCTCATTGCTGCTGCAAAAGAGCCTTCAAGGGATATGGGAACAGATTCTGACTCAGAGGAGGAGGAGGAGGTGGAACTCACCACTGAAATGCCAAGGACAGTTGAACTAGAGATATGCAGGGAGGTGGGAGAGAGTCAGTTAACCTCAAATACCATGGGAAATCAAAGCATAGATTTCATAGATCATAGAGTTGGAAGGAGCCTACAAGGCTATCGAGTCCAACCCCCTGCTCAATGCAGGAAACTAGAGGAGGGGTCTCCCATCCAAGTAACAACCAGGCTGGACCCTGCTTAGCTTTCATGCCTGAAGAGGAGCAGGTGGGCGGAATGGGCATGACTGATAAGGCGTCAAGGCTGGTAACTCCTATTTCAGTGGGGCTCCTAATCCATTGCAGGTTATATTTGGAGCTTTATAGGACCTATCTTTGGTGCTGAACTCCATCCCCAAAATAGGTTCAGCACCCTGGAGCACCATGGATAGCTCCTATAAAGCTCCAAATAAAACCTGCACTGTGGAGTAAACTGCCTTGTGCACTAGTCATCTGAAACATGTGTAACCAAATTGTCAGTTTGAGCACGGTACTAACTTGTATGTCCATTTAAAAGAGAGCTGCAGAACTCTGTATACAAAAGAGAAAATGGGAGAAGGTCTTGGTTGGAATAACTAAGTTGGCTGTCTTATGATAAAATTTTAATATGTATTCTGTGCCATACTAAATGTTTTTTAAAAAATGGAACTGTTGCTATTGTGAGATGGATTTTAACTGACAAGAATGGCTTCTTCTGAATGGCACTACTTTAGGGACACTCTAGTATTTTGCTTCTATTGTTCGGGCCTTGTGGATAATGTACAGACTTAAAACAAATTCTTGTTGCTGATTTGTCCATTTATTTCCCTGCACTTTGTTACATCTGGGATACAGTCTAACTCATCTGATTTAATATGCATTTCAAAAAATGCCATAACTATTAAACACCTTGTTTACAGACAGATGAAATAAAAAACCTGCACTGGATTTGGAGACCCACCGAAATAGGAGTCACCAGCCTCCACTCTTGAAAAAAGAACATCAACGAAGGAGTGTAAGACGTTCTAAGCGATTGGCTCGCAAGCAACAGGAACTGACTTAAAGGAGGGGGTTTGACAACTTGCGTTTGGAAAGGAGGAGGGACCCTCAGTCTAAGATCAACTTCTTTCCATGAGGCCACATTTCCTTAATGTATTGATTATCTAGCATTCTAACTAAGCTTCTTTCTTTTGGTATTGATCTCTGTGATACGCTTAATTTGTACTTTAAAGCTGGCCTTTAAAAAAAAAATTTAAATTTTTTAAAGCTGGCCTTGCTGCTGGTTTGCATTACCGTAATGAAAGCTAACAGTTAGAAGGTCAATGTCTGTGTCTGCCTTTGGAAGGAGAGAGGGAGAGATGGCCCCAACAGTGATCCTCCTTGCAATGGCATTCCACAAACAGGGAGCCACAACTGAGAAGGCTCCCTCTCTTGTAGCCAACTGCCTAACTTCCTCTGGCAGGGGTACCCAGAGGAGGGCCTCCGAGGGTAACCTAAGGGTTTGAGCAGGTACATACAGGAGGAGACATTCCTTTAGATGTGTGGAAATGGCTGCAGATATTCACCATCAGTCTGATTGCTCTGGAAAATAGGCATAACCTTCACATATGGCTGTTTGTGCTCTCCTTTCCCAGAAACTTCGAGGAGGAGAAAGGATTGGAGGCTTATTCAGACATTCTCCCACACAGGCAAACACAATGACCAGCATGAGAGGGGGAACGGTGAGGGTGCCATGGCCCGGTCCAGGCCCAGGCCGACCTATCTTGCTGCCCAAGGCAAGAAGTTGCCACTGCCACCACCCACCCTCCTTCCTTCCTGGCTGCAGGGAGCTCATCTGAAGTTTCACAAAACCCATCCTGAAGGATCATGAGAGGTCAACCAAAGTCTTGGACAAGCTCTCGTGAGACTTCCGCACCTGGGAAGGAAGGTGGCAGCAGGCGGTGGGCAGTGGTGGCTTCTTGCCTCAGGTGGTAAAATAGGTTGTACTGGTCCTGGCCGAAAGCCCCAGGTTCAGTCCCTGGCCTCTCTGGTTTAAAAAAGATTCAGGTAGGAGCAGGTGATGTGGAGGTTCTCTGGAGAGTTGCTGCCAAACAGAATTGACAATGCAAGGCTAGAAGGACAAATAGCCTGTCTGGATATATAAGGCAGCTTCTTACGTTCCTAACAAATACTTTGTCCAGTCTTGAATGGGCCACCTCTGTGTGGGGTTGCAAGGAGTTAATTCTAGTGTATTCTGATTTCTGGACAGGGATGACAGATTCCCTGAAATAACTTAAATGTGCATTGTTGTGGCAGGCACTGCTTCAGTTCTGTCATGTTGTTGTTGTCGTTGGCATCCACACAGTATTTCCTAGTAGCATTTATTGTTGGCACTCAATAAATGTTCAGCACTAAAGCCGCAGCTCCGTTTTTCACCAGTGATCTCAGAGCTGCGGAATGACGTTGGAGGTGGAGCCATCCAGAAATCCAAAGCTCCAGGCTGCACGTGGGTGACTTTTAACATGCCACCCCTTCCAGATGGTAGCTCAGCTGATTGTCTCTCCAGCTCAACAGAGTTCTTTTCTTTCCCACGCCCAGCTTTGTCTCAGGCGGCCATGTGACTCCCAACGCTTTGAAATATTTATGAGTTCTATGGCTTTTAGCAATTTTTGGTTGCGAGCCTTCCTCCCCCCCCACCCGCCTTCCTTTCCTTCCCTAGAATGGAAAGTTACATGACCTAAGAGTCTCTCCAAAGATGGGCTGCTGGATCAGCTGTTACAGGGAATGGTGCTACATTAAATTCATCATTGACACAGCGCTTTTGAGTGCTCAAGATGCTTCATTTCACCTACATTTTTTTTTGCTGCTGTTGTTATTCTTGTGTTGCTTTTGTTAATCTTCAAAGGCAAAAATCCCAGGGAGCAGGATGATAAAAGATTTTAGTCATTTTCGAGAATTTATATGCTACCCTTTCGGTTTGTGAAACTCCCAAAGAGGCTAAAAAATGGGGGAAACTTTTTTTTTTTTTTTTAACTATGACAAGGTATTGTCTGGGCAGGTTCATGTGCAACTATCAGTCCTTCTAGTAGCAAATTCAGCTGGTGGCTGCCAACAGGACTGCAGCCAAAACACAGCCACTGAGAAACAAAAGAGGAACACTCCACAGGGTCCCACTTGTCTTTGGTTAATACTGACAGTTTGGAGCATATACAAACCTGCTATTTCTGTGCAAAGACACAAAGGCAAGAAGCAACACAGACAGGAATTCCACACACCCCACCCCCTCAAGAAGGATAGACAACCCTGGAACTATGTGCAGAACAGGATCAGATTTGCTCTCTAGACAGCTCTGGGGTGGGGCTTTGAAGCACAGATTTGCTGGGAGCAAAAGGCATGGTGAGGTTTTCCTGCGCAGTGTCTCACTGCGACTTTCAGGCAGGTTTTTGAAAAAGGCGAGAAAATTAATCCAGAGTTCACCACATCCACCAGGGAGCTGACAAAACCCAGTGGGGTCTCTTCCTGCCACTAGTCTGCAAGAGCAGCCAGTTTCAGGTGTGTGACATCCAGGCCTCATGAGGAATTATTTGGTTTGCAAATTATTCCAATGGAACAGTTCTTTTATAAGGATGTCATCAAAATTTGCATTTCTGGGCTTGGAAATACTCCTCTTGGGGGCTCCTAATGCTCTCTTCAAATATGAGGAGAGCATTATGATAACACCCAGAATCCTTCACCCTCCCACACAGCCAGACACCCCCCACCAAAGCCTCCCAAACCCCTCTCACCCACTTACCTGGCTGTTCTATGCCTCCTGAATCCATTTCTTCTCCCTCCCACTCTTCCTACCACGCCCAACTCTCCTATTGGTGCAAGTGGGGTTTAACAGTGCTTCATTTTGGCTGCACTGTGTGACCTGCATGTGCTAAAAGCTAGAGTAATGATGCATACCCTCCCTAATGTGACATCTAAAGCCAGGCCACACGTGATCAAGCACAGCTCTTAGTAGACAGCAATTAGTAGACAACAACTGTCTTAGTAGACAATTCTGGGAGCCAGATTATGAGCAAGTGGCCCTAACCTGAACCCAGGTCACAATCTACTGCTCAATCCATAGACCATGATTCATTTTTTTGCAGCTTGTGTGGAGAGGCAGTTTATAGGCTTCCAAACTCTGGCCATAACTCTACCAGTGCCTCCAGCTCCATATTCTAAACCCTCCATTAAGTGGCACGGGGAAGCTCACATTTCAAAACAGGTGCAATCGCCAGGTTGAGGCTGCATGCATGCTTTTCCAAAAGTTGCCAACAGAGGGCATTGGCATCTAGCTGAGCCGAGCCTCGGTTGCACACTGAGGAGTGCTTTATTTTATTTTATTAATGCTCGTAGTGATAAAGAGCCAGGCCCTCATATTTTCACCTTTGCACATCCATTTGCAGGGTACTGCTTCCATGTTTCCCCTTCAGCCTGAGGTTCTGGTGGGAATTATTTTCTCTTGAGGAGAGTTTAGCCAGGAGGAAGAGAGGGGAGAAGCTGTACAGGTTTTGGCCAAGGTAGTTCTTTGATAAATACACACAGAGAGAGAGAGCTAGCTGGGTTCAAAGACAAAGTACCATCTCTGATCTATGCTCTTGTCAACAAAATCAGAAGTGCCAACAACCCAGCACTGCAAAGGCAAGGAGCCGCTTTCAAGAATGTCGGTCTGTGCATGGTGCCTCTTAGATCCTCGACATTAACGACAGGTATTATTTCTGGGTATTTAATCATACTGTTGTGTTTCTGGTAGGCTGTCAGGAAAGGGGTGTGTGTGTGGATTTCTGACAGTCTGTAATATAGATGCTCTCCAGGGCCAGCCCACTCATGTGGCAGGGTGAATACCATGCCTCAGACAGTGGAGTGGGAGGAGCAGCAACTTGCATGCTCCCCGTCCCTAGGAGGACCTGCCACAACTGCATGGTGCCAGTCCACCCACCTCATTTCTGCCACCACTGCCCACCCTGTAGATCAGGGCTCTCCAACCTGGGGTCCCCAGATGTTGCTGGACTACAGCTCCCAGAATCCCTTGCCATTAGCCATGCTGGCTGGGTATGCTGGGAGCTGTAGGCCAGCCACATCTGGGGACCCAAGGTTGGAGAGCCCTGGTGTAGATCCTCTCAGAGTGTGTGGTGGGTGGACAACCTAGCAAGGAATGCTAAAAGAGACCCCCCCCCAAAAAAAGCTCTCTTCATCAGATGCATGAAAGACAGAGGAAAGAAATGGCAGTTCAACTATTCAGCTACTCATTGAGGATGGCAAAATGATAACAGATGACAAAGAAAAGGCAGAAGTGTCCAATTCCGACTTTGGCACAGTCTTCTCCTGAAAGAGGGTCTATGACACCACCTGGCAAGTACAAGCTGAAGGGGCAGGATTGCAGCTTGAGATTGATGGGCAAATGGTCAAGGAACACCTAATTACTTTGAATGAGTTGAAATCTCCAGGGCCCGACAAACTGCATCCCAGAGTAATAAAGGAACTGGCAGAAGAACTCTCAGAACCACTGTCTATTATCTTTGAGAAATCATGGAGGACAGGTGAAGTGCCAGATGACTGGAGGAGGGCAAATGTTGTTCCTATCTTCAAAAAGGGCAAAAAAGAGGAACCTGGGAACTACAGACCAGTCAGTCTGACATCAATCCCTGGGAAAATTCTGGAGCAGATTTTAAAGCAGTCGGTCTGTAAGCACCTTGAAAGCAATGCAGTGATTACTAGAAGCCTACATGGATTTGTCAAGAACAAATCCTGCCGGACTAATCTGGTCTCATTTTTTGATTGGGTAACATCCCTTCTGGACTGTGGACATGCTGTGGACATAATATATCTTGACTTCAGCAAAGCTTTCGACAAGTTGCCCCAGGATATCTTGATTAGCAAGCTAGCTAAAAGTGGGCTGGATGGAAAAACTAACTGGTGGATCCACAGTTGGCTACAGAATCAGACTCAAAGAGAGCTTATCAATGGTACCTTCTCTAACTGGGGAGAGGTCATGAGCAGGGTAACGCAGGGCTCAGTGCTGGGCCCAGTGCCCTTCAACATTTTTATTAATGACTTGGATGAGGAGGTGCAGGGAATGCTTATCAAATTTGCAGATGACACAAAATCGGGTGGAATAGCTAATACTGTGGAAGACAAAAAAATTAAAGTGATTTTGATAGGCTGGAGCTCTGGACTGAAAACAACAAAATGAAATTTAATAGGGATAAAAGCCAAGTTCTGTACTTAGGAAAAAGAAACCAAATGCATAGTTACAGGGTGCTGGATACTTGGCTCAACAATACTATGAGTGAGAAGAATCTTTGAATTGTTGTAGATCACAAACTGAATATGAGCCAGCAATGTGATGCGGCTGCAAAAAAAGGCAAATGCTATTTTGGGCTGCATTAATAGAAGTATAGCTTCCAAATCACATGAAGTACTAGTTCCCCTCTACTCAGCACTGTAGGCCAGTGCTCATCTTGAGTACTGCATCCAGTTCTGGGCACCACACTTTAAGAAGGATGTAGACAAACTGGAAAGGGTTCAGAGGAGGACAACAAAGATGATAAAGGGACTGGAAACAAGGCCCTATGAGGAGAGACTGAAAGAACTGGGCATGTTTAGCCTTCAGATGAGACGACTGAGGGGAGATATGATAGTGCTCTTCAAGTACTTGAAAGGTTGTCACACAGAGGAGGGCCAGGATCTCTTCTCAATCATCCCAGTTTGCAGGACACGGAATAATGGGCTCAAGTTACAGGAACCCAGATGCCGCCTGGACATCAGGAAAAACTTCCTGACTGTTAGAGCAATATGACAATGGAACCAACCAACTACCTCGGGTGGTAGTGGACTCTCCCACACTGGAGGCATTCAAGAGGCAGCTGGACAGCCATCTGTCAAGGATGCTTTAACTTGGATTCCTGCATTGAGCAGGTGGTTGGCCTTATAGGACTCAATGCCCTTATAGGCCCCTTCAACTCTACTGTTCTGTGATTCTGTGATTCTAACCTCCCTCAACAGCTGCTTCTGCCAGAAAAGCAGCTGGCAGAGTGCTTCAGAGAGCCAGCTAGGCCCAAATGCCTGGCTCTGAGTGGTTCTTCCTCAGAGCCAGGCAGTGTGGGAGGTGTGTCCATCTTCAAAGGCAGTCCCATGCAGACAGCATTGCAACAATCAACAAGTTGGACTTGGGTGGGGTGGGGCTGGATGAATTTGCCTGTTGGGGATGGACTAGATGGTATCTTGGCACTTAATTCATACACTGCATAATTATTTTATGGAATTTGCTGCCACAAGGCAGGGCCAGCTCCAGGTTTGGGAGGGGGCTGTCAAGAACTGCTGGATTGGAGTGCAGCTGCAGGTGAACTGCATGTGGCAGCTTCTCAGTGAAGCACCTTCAAACCCTGCACTGACTTTGCCCACCCAGGGTGGACATTAGATACGTTTGGGCTGGAAGGCGTATAAAGGGCTTGAGCCGTGCTTGAGCAACGTGGTCTTCCAGAGCTCTGGTGTGTTCCTATATTCTTGGTTATACTTTTGTTCTGACTTCTGGCTTGCTCCTGACCTCAACCCTTACCCTGCTTCCTGCTTTGTCCTCCAGTTCTGATACACTCTCTGGTCCTGACTTCTGGCTTGTCCTATGGTGAATGACCCCTGGCCTTCAGACCTTCCAGTGTGCAGCAGAGGAGTCTGCTGAGGATGAGGCACAGGCTATTTTCTTGGGGACAGGACAGTCAGTGCCTTATTTAGGGCCCTCCTGGGCAGAGGACACAGCCATGCGATCTGACTCAGAGGATGAGTCCTTCAGGGAGGATGAGTCCTAGTCTGAGACTGCAAAATCAAGTGAAGGCCCTTTAACAGTCCAGTCTGTTCCTCCAGGAGGGGCAGAGCTGACCACACTACAGGACTTGTCAGCCCACATAGCCTTCAGTTGGTTTTATCTCCATGAGACAACGACTGGGTTCAAACAACACGATAACTCACACTCAAGGGTTGAGTATGGGTTGACTGTGGGTTGTTGTTGTTGAAATGTGGGTTATCATGTTGCCTGAACCCAGCTGAGCAAACAAGCCATGGCTTGTAACCATGAACAACCCATGAAGAGAACCCATGGTTTGTTGCAGGGTTGTGGACTGTGGGTTGTTCACCATGGTTTGTTATCTCAGCTGGGTTCAGACAACACAATAACCCATGTTTCAACAACAACCCAAGGTTCAATGACAACATGTTGTCTGAACCCAGTCAACATCTTCTCGTTCTGGTGGTAGGAGAAAGCTCTGGCCTGCAGGATCCACTTGGAGTTGTCCAAGGTCCTGTTTTCATCTGTTGTCTGCTTAAGAGGGTTTCTGCCTTGACTTGTCTACCTTGACCTGACTATATATCTGGTTAATCTGATCTTGCCCACTGTGAATTGACTCTGGTTACTAGACTGGAGTTTATTTGCCTTAATCTGACTCCATCAGATGCTCCTGGCTTCCCCTGCGAGCTACAAGTAAGCACAGAAAAGGACACTTCTGCTTCCTGATGGTGGCCTCTTCTGACCCTGGTCGGGGGGTGACACAGTCCAGTGTTGTAACAGTGTTGATAATTGACTTGTTAACTATGGTTGCTTTTTTAGCAGAGCCTGCATTACTCAATAGGCCTGTTCTATTTTAGCAAATGAATATGTATTTAGGACACACGGTAGTTGCAGAAGTAGCATCCTAGAGAGAATTCCTTGCAAGCAGATTCTTGCACCTTTGGGTGGGCCAATCTCCTGCAGGAGGAGCAGCAATCTATAATAAGCAAAAGAGGACGAGAGAGAACACTTGCTCCCCACCCTCTCCACTCCTGAGCTACTTTTCAAAGAATCCAACGCTAGTGTTAGCAATCCAAACCAAGGCAGGCAGGCTGCTTGGACTGCGTTGCAACTGGAGTGTTTTGCGGATAAGCTGATTCATGCACAATGCACATTCACTGTTCAGCAATGCATTATTTCCTGGCATGTGGCTCAATACTTCTTGTGGGTGATGCAAAGTAATATGACTCCGTCAAGTGGTGCTTACTCTGCCATGGCTGCTACAAGTCATCCTTTGATGTCATGGATGGGATGCTGGAGAATTGTGTCCCCACCACAGTCCCAGACTACTACATGGATCTGAATGCAGTTATCCTTCAGACTGCACACTTTGAATTTTGCATTGCAGTTCTTTCCTTTATTAAAAAAATATATGCATGCATTAGGGAAATGTGCATACAAAAATGCATATTTGGGGGTAGGGAAATTGTGTACAATTTAAATGTATTTTTTAAAATTATTTATTTATTTATTATATTTATACCCCACCATTTTTCCTGCAAGGAACCCAAGGCAGCTTACATAATCCTCCTCCTCCTCTCCAATTTATCCTCAGAACAACCCTGTGAGGTAGGTTAGGCTGAGAGTCAGTGACTGACCCAAAGTCAAAAGTGAGTTTCATGGCCAAGCGGGGACTAGAACCCAGATCTCCCGAGTCCCAATCCAACACTCTCACCACTACACCACACTGGCTCTCTTTTAATGCATTAAAAAAGAAAATGGGGTAAAAAATGCATAACTGACACAAAGAGAATATAGACTTGATTCATCTGTCCTCTGTAAAGTAGGACACTTGGCCACCATAGGCTGTCAGAGAGTAGAGGAAATACTGGAGAAGATGGATCATAGCTCAGTGGCAGAGCACATGTGTTGCATGCAGAAGGTTCCAGGTTCAACCCATGGCATCTCCAGGGTCTCAGGTTGCACAGCTGTGAAAGAGAACTGGGGTGAGGCCTTAGAGGACTGTGGCTAGTCAGAGTAGACAATATTGACCTAGGACCCATGTGCACGACAGCTTCATGTGTTCAAATTAAAGCTCCAAACACAGCAGCAGAGGTTCAGAAGGGACAAGAGCAACAGGAGGATTCTCGGAGGTTTGAGTTCCATATGGACCAGGAGCTTAGACCTGTTTTCAGTAAGATAGGTTATTTCTAACTAAAGACCACATGCCACCAGGTAAAGTACAGACTGCATTATCAGCGTGGTTGAATAAGATGATTAGATATGGCCACCATCCTCTTAACAAAAAGCAGTTGTGGGAGGCCCTGATCAGAATTGTGGGTAGGGTGGCCATATGTCCTACTATACAGAGGGCAGCCCCTCTTTTTGAAGGGGTGTCCAAATCCAGTTTAAAGTAAAGACACCTATGAAGGAGAGCAGGGCCCTCGGAGCTGCCCATCCACCATTATTAGCAGCACCTGGTGGAGAGCAGACTGAGCAGCGGGCACACACAATATCTAGTCATAGTCTTCTTGTTCATTCTGTTGAGATGTACTGTGTTTCTATTTAAATTATAATAATAGCTTCTAAATTTGCATCTGCAGATATGAATTGGCACATGCAAATTTGATGCCCGTCTCTGCCCTCTTGGGGGGCGGGATGCATTTCCTTTTTTGGGTGATGCATAAATGTGCATCTTTATCAAGAGGGAAGAGGGAAATTAACCCTTCTCTCCCTCTGCCATGATGCTGAAAATCAGCCCTTCCCAAAACTGTTTTTGCTGCTGTTTTTGGGGGCAAATAGCTGCTGTTTTGGGGGGCAAATAGCAACTTCCATAGCCGCAATCTTTGGTGTGTGCAAATGGCGGCCCTTCTTGCTACTGCTTTTTGTTAAGAAAGAGGAGTGGCCAGTCCTAACCACGCTGTTTTAAGAACACTTTCAATGCTAACATGCAGTCGGGGCCTGAGGCTGGGGTTTTATAAGGTTTGGTGTTGCTGGATTGGTCTTTGCAGGTCAGTAGGCTGAGTGCTAACAGCTAGGTTCTATGGTGGTTAACTAGATGGCACTCTCTGGAGAAGCAGTCTATAAGGCAGGAGTGGGTAACTTGTGGCCCTCCAGATTTTTGGTGAAGGATCATTTACCCAAGGATGTTGAAGAGTCCTTGGTTTCGAGTCATGAGTCGAGTCACGAGTCTTTGGACCCGAGTCTCGAGTCCGAGTCCGAGTCCTTGGTCCAAAATGGTGACTCATGAGTCATGAGTCACTCCCAAAGCTGACTCCACGAGTCCCTATTAAAATCAATGGGGTTTTTTCCCAACAAAATAAGGCTATTTCAGATGTGTGGCTTAAATAAATTCTAGGCACAAGTGTGCCTTTTTATTTCAAAACTCTGCAACTGATTTTGGCAAGAACAGACCAAGCAGACAAACCCAAAATAACCAGACAGGCAGAGGAGGCAGGGAACCCCAAAGCAGGCAGGCAGAGGCATTTGTCTTGGACAATTCAAACTGTGGAACTGGTTAAGAAGAGACCAGGCAGGCAGAGGAGGCTGGGAACCCCAAACAGGCAGGCAGAGGCAGCCAAACCCAAAATGTCTGAAAGGTTGCATTTTAGGAAAATGATTTTAAAAAATAAACTTGCTGTACTTCCTAAAACCTATCCATGTTGCATTTGAGGAACACGATTTTGGAACATGAGTCCTTGGTCTCGAGTCCCAAGTTGAGTCTTGAGTCCCATTAAAAATATTGGGACTCGAGTCTGACTCGAGTCAGAGGGGGGACTCAGTCCAACTCACGAGTCAAGTCTTGGAGTCCGAGTCCCCATCCCTGCATTTACCATTTGCTATTCTGACTAGGGCTGATGGGAATTGTAGGCTAAAACACTTGGAGGGCCACAAGTTCCCAACCCCTGCTGTAAGGCTTGTGGCAAGAAGTCAGCTCTGATGGGGCAGGAAGAGAAAATAAATTCCTTGGGCCAACAAGAAATTTTCATCAATTCTGGTGAAAATTCTCAGCCTCCTCCTCCTCCTCCTCCTCCTCCTCCTCCTCCTCCTCCTTCTAGTGACAGGAACCCAGATTCCACCTGGACATCAGGAAAATTTTCCTGACTGTCAGAGCAATAAGACAATGGAACCAACTACCTAGGGAGGTTGTGGGCTCCCACTCTGGAGGCATTCAAGGTGCAGCTGGACGGCCATCTGTCAGGGATGCTTTGACTTGGGTAACTGCATTGAGCAGGGGGTTGGACTCGATGGCCTGTAGGCCCCTTCCAACTCTACTTTTCTATGATTCTCCTCCTCCTCCTCCTCCTCCTCTTTTATGCATCTCTACTAAGCCATTCCACCTCATTTAAGACATCTGGAGGATGTTGCAGGAAACCAAAGAGCTTTGATGAGTCTACAGAAAGTTTTTGACTGTGCTGTAATCTGCTTCGTAAGGTTTTGGGGGGAATTGGCTTCATTCATATTTGCTACATGCTGTCTTATCCACGTTTGCTTCAATAAAATATATTTAAATGTTTTCAAAGAAGACTAGTGAACGATTTCACAGCAGATAGGGAGGGGTTTCATGCATAATCAGGACTGCAGCCGCATCTCTGAATTTTGAAAATTCAGAATTCTCTCTCATGCCATAAGGACTGCTGGGCAAACCCAGTTCTAAAACTTGATAGAACATGAGCTGCTTCCCCAGCGCCCCCGTTGCTTCAATTCACGTTGACCTAGAAATGGCTCATTCACCTATTAGCAGAAATGTCCTGCCGTTCTAATAATACCTTCCTCAAGTTGTCCCAGTCCAAACTGACTTAGGGTGCAATCTTATGCATGTTTAGGCAGGAGGAAGTCCTACAACTCTCAGCATCCCCTGCCCAACCATACTGGCTGGGGAACACTGGGGTTGTAGGACTTGTTTTCTGTCTAAACGTGCATAGGATTGTGCCCTTATTAATTTTAAAACGTGCACACCTGGGCTAGTCCCTGAGCCAAGACTTTATCTGTCAAATGTAAGCCTAGAACAATTTTTTTAAAATCCATGATGTAAAACACACACACACACGCACACACACGAAAAAACCCCCACGGAATTAGAGTTTGATAATTGAGATTCTGGCTGGAGTTGAAAGAACAGAGATGCTCTAATTAAATTCTGTGTGGTGGTTATAATTAACCCGTTTATTCATTTATTACCCTCTATGCAGATAATGCAGGCAACATTACTATCCCTCATTTATTAAGATCATGTCACTGCCATGTTTGGCACGGGCTGTACATTAAGGGTTCGGTCCCTTGGTGGCCTTCAGGGGAAAGAGCTGGGCGGTGATGTAACACCGGAACGTTGCCTTTTATCTTTAAATTAAGCAAAGATATTGCAAAGCATGCAGGCAGGAATCCCATGTTTCAAATCTTTTTTCTGAGCATCTGCACACCCTAGAACCCCATCAGCCAGGCACAAAATGGTGCAAGATGAAGCGCTCCTGTTCAGGATGCTCCATTCCATCCCACCTAGGTTTCCAATCCCTCCCACTACAATCGGGTCGGCACTCTGTGGGCACTGAGCATGCTGAGTCTTCATTGGGCTGTTTTGGAGGTCCCCTACAGAGTTGTTGTTGTTTGTTGTTTTTTTCCCCTCCCCTTGGGTCCCCCAAACCTGCTAATAAAATACCTTCTCTTGTGTATGGATGGCGCTCTTTTGGATACATAAAGACTAGCACTTAGAGAATTGAGATCATCAGCATATATCAGATGTGAGCAGACTTCAGGTTTGCAGGATCTAGTTTGTTTTATTTTTGCGAGAACCGAAGCAGAGCCAGCTGCAAAAGACATACACGTAAAATGAAAGAATTCAGAGCCCAGGGATTTGTTTTTGAGTACCAGAACTGAACAGAGCTCACAGTCCCCTCCACACAAAAATCCAGTCCTGGTTACCCCAAGCTTTCTTCATTTCAGCAGCATAATTTGATGGGGGGGGGAGTGGTCATTTTGTTTCTGCTATTGATAAACAACTGGAAGTCAGAAATCCTTGCTGATCTACTGCCAATCACCCAGAGATCTGGCAGTAGATCCAGACCTATGTTCTGTTTACCCCTGGTATATAAAATGCTGTCATAATGTACAGAAGTATTGTAAAGATTATCTTCCAGCTGTCCCTATTTTCCAGGGAGAGATGCTATTGCTTGGAAACCTGCCCCTGGTAAATCAATGCCACGCTTTGTTCCTATTTCTGTATTTGGGGGAGAGGTTGGGGGGGGGAAGTTACATGAATTGCTAAAGTTACTTAGGGGGCACCATCCTAGACAGAAAAAAAGGCCTACAAACTCCCAGCATGTCAATAAAGTTGTCTTCAGGGTTCAAATCTCTGAATGGGGCGGTTGGATGGACGCATTTTGTTTCTGGCATATTGGCATGAACATTAAGACAAAGCAGAGCCCTGTCTTTTCAGATGCTGCTGCCTGAGGCTCATTTTGAACCGATGATAACAGATTGTAGGGCGACTGTGCTTTCCTAGTGTATCTTTTAAGCTGAAGAACAAACACATACTACTTGGCTTTTCACAGCAGGACCGGCTATTACACAGTAAATGGATGCAGCATGCAGAACATAGGAAGCTGCGTGTTATCCCAAATCAGGTCATTGGTGCATCTAGCTCAGCGCCCTGCTACGGACAGGCAGTAGCTCTCCAGAACTTTCAAATGGGAGCCTTTCCCAGCCCTACCTGGGGATTGAGACTACGACCTTCTGCATGCAACTCATGCTCATGCTCATGCTCTACCACTGAGCTACGGCCCTTCCCCTAAAGCAGTGCTCTCCAACCTTGGGGTCCCCAGATGTTTTTGGCCTACAACTCCCAGCATGCCCCAGCCAGCATAGCTGGCTGGGGCATGCTGGGAGTTGTAGGCCAAAACATCTGGGGACCCCAAGGTTGGAGAGCACTGCCCTAAGCATAGGAGGCTGCCTTATACAGAGTCAGTGGTCTGTTTAGCTCAACATTGTCTCTACTGACTGCTGGCAGCAACTCTCTGGGATTTCAGACAGGAGTCTTTCCCGGCGGTGCTGGCTCTGGCCCTTGGGCAAGGCATTCTGCACGGGCCCTCGGTGAGTCTGTCTACTACCTTCTCACTCACCCACCATTCTCACCAGCTGCCCTCTTGCTCCCCGTTCACTTCCTCATCATTGCTACCACTTGCTTGCTTGGCAGGCGGGCAGGCAGAGAGCCAGTGAGCAAGCAGGCAGTGGCATCTGCTGCTGCTCGTCCTCACCATCCCTGTTGTCTAAGCCAGAGTGAGAGGCAGGTGAACAAGATAGTTGCAAGCAATGGTGAGGAGGAGGAGGAGGAGGAGGAGGAGGAGGAGGAGGAGGAGGAGGAGGAGGAGGGGGAGGAGGGGGAGGAGGAGTGGGAGCAACAACTCCAGGGAGCTCTCGTCAGTGAGCCCTTGCTGGGTCGTGGGCCTTCGGCAGGTGCCCAATCGTGCCGCCCACCTTTGATAGCATCCAAACAATGCTGGCTCCAGGTTTTGGAGGACCGTTGGGCAAGATGCCCTTCATGGGCCCCTTCCTCAGTGAGTCTACCTTCTCACTGCCATGGTCACCAACTGCTCTTGCTCCTCCTCATCCTCTTTCTCATCATTGTTGGTACCACTTCCTGGCTTGACATTCGGAGAGCCAGGGAGCAAGGAGGCCGTAGCATCTCCTGCTCCTCCTACGCACCACCACTGTTGTCCAGGTCAGAGCAAGAGGCAGGCGAACAAGCAGGTTGCAGTGGTGAAGAGGTCAGTGGATCCCAGCTGGGGTGTGGGCCCTTGGCAGGTGACCAACCATGCCTACCCTTGACACCAGCCCTATTTCCCAGTCCTACCTAGAGATGGATTGAACCTATTTATTTATTTATTTATTTGCATATATTTATCGCCCATCTGGCCGGCAAACCAGCCACCCTGGGCGATGTACAGAAAATAAAACAGAATAAAATACATTAAAACATTTTTCTCCATTAAAATACATTAAAACAGTATAAAATTTTAAAATCTTAGCCCACCCCATATTCCCGCCTGAATAACCAAGTTTTTAATGAGCGGCGGAAGCTCAGCAGAGAGGGGGCATGGCGGAGGTCACTTGGGAGAGAGTTCCATAGTACGGGGGCTGCCACAGAGAAGGCCCTCTTCCTCGTCCCGACCAGTCTAGCTGCTCTGGCTGAAGGGACAAGGAGAAGGCCGTCTGTGGCAGATCTTGTTGAGCGGCCGACTTGGTGTTGCTGGAGACGCTCCTTGAGATAGACTGGACCGGAGCCGTATAGGGTTTTAAAGGTCAAAGCCAACACCTTGAATTCAGCTCGGCAAGCAACTGGTAGCCAGTGTAGCTCCTTGAGCACTGGCGTGATGTGATCCCGCCGGCGGCTTGCCTTTAAACCCAGGCGAGCTGCCGCGTTCTGTACCAGCTGCAGCTTCCGAAACTGTCTTCAAGGGTAACCCCACGTAGAGCGCATTACAGTAGTCTAGGCGAGAGGAGACCAAGGCAATGAACCACTGAAGGGAGCAGATGATTAGGAAGGTAGGGGCGCAGCTGCCGTATCAGATGGAGTTGATACAGCGCTGCCCGGCTCACAGCTGCCACCTGAGCCTCCATGGACAGCTGGGAGTCTAGAATGACTCCCAAGCTGCGGACCTGGTCCTTCAGGGGTAGATGTACCCCATTCAGCACCAGGTCAACATCCCCTAACCTCCCCTTGTCCCCCACCAGAAGTACCTCGGTCTTGTCGGGGTTCAGCTTCAGCATATTCCTTCCCATCCAGCCACCACTGACTCCAGGCACTTGGACAGGGTCTCAACGGCCAACCTCGGTGAGGATTTAAAAGAGAGGTAGAGCTGCGTGTCATCCGCATACTGATGACACTGCACCCCAACCTCCTGATGATAGCTCCCAGGGGCTTTAGGTAGATGTTGAACAACATCGGGGAGAGGATGGAACCCTGCGGCACTCCACAAGTGAGCAGCCGAGGGTCCGAAGCCTCCTCCCCAAGAACTACCCTCTGGTACCTTCCAGAGAGGAAGGACTGGAACCACTGCAATACAGTGCCTCCTATGCCCAACCCCTCCAGGCGGTCCAGGAGGATACCGTGGTCAACGGTATCAAAAGCCGCTGAGAGATCGAGGAGGACTAGAAAGGAGTATTCGCCCCTATCCAAAGCCCTCCTCATATCATCCACCAAGGTGACCAAGGCCGTCTCTGTCCCATGTCCAGGCCTGAAGCCCGACTGGCACGGATCTAAATAATCGGCTTCATCCAAGTGTGCCTTCAGCTGAGCACCCACCACCCGCTCAATCACCTTGCCCAGAAATGGTAAATTGGAGACTGGGCGGAAGTTGTTCAGATCCTGGGGATCCAAGGAGGGCTTCTTTAGAAGAGGTCTTATTACTGCCTCCTTGAGGGCTGATGGCATAACTCCCTCCTCGAAGGAGGCATTCACCACCGCCTTGATCCCCTCACCCAGTCTCTCCCTACAGCTCATAATGAGCCAGGATGGGCAAGGGTCAAGCAAGCAGGTGGTCGGCCTCACAGATGAAAGCACCTTGTCCACTTCATCAGAAGGAAGAAGCCGGAACCGATCCCACAAATGCCAGATGGGAGAGCATACCTATGACCTTCTGCATGCAAAGCATGTACTCTACCACTAATCTACAGCCCCAGGATCAGGGCCAGCCCACCCATGAAGCAGGATGAGGCACCTGCATCAGGTAGCAGAGCAGTGAACTGTGCCACTCCCCACCCAGTCCCAGCCACCCCACCCAGGAGGGCCCACCACCAATAGCTCACCGCTGATACCCTGCTTCCTCCAATGGGTGCTCTGGAGCAGTGGTTCCCAACCTTGAGTTCCCAGATGTTGCTGGACAACAGCTCCCAGCATCCCTTGCCATTAGTCATGCTGAAGGCCAGCAACATTTGGGGACCCAAGGTTGGGAACCACTACTCTAGAGAGTCCTTCCAGCTGCTCTCCCATCTGGCATTTGCCACAGCGAGAGCGGCTGGCGGGGCTCTCTGTAGCAGCCGCCCACCCTCTGCTTCTTCTTCAAGAGTCCCGTGGCTGGAAAAAGTGGCTGTGGTGGGGCTCTCACAATACCACCCAAACTTCATGAGAGCTTCATGGGTCTCACAAGTCCCAGGCAAGCTCCTGTGAGACTCTAGAAGCTGCTTCTTCCAGCCGTGCAGCTCAACATAGAGCCAGTGGGAGAAGGAGAAGAGGATGTGGGGGTGGCAGTGGGGAGAGAAGGGGTGCGAGGCGGCACCAGCACATGTTCCACTGCTTCAGGCAGTGAGAGAGATTGTACTGGGGCTGCCCAGGATGTCCGCTGGAGTCCCTTTTCTTCCTCCATCTTTCCCAGCCCTACCTGGAGATACCTGGGACCAACCAGCCTGACTTGGAAAGATGTCACGCATTGAACCTGCAGCCATTTGCATGCAAATCATATGCTCTACTGTGAAGCTACATTTGAGTATATTTGCATATTTAGTGAAATGCCACCACCATCCGTGCAGCAGGGACTTCTATCGCTCTCCGTTGTCTGATACAACTTTCCTTCCCTTTCCCACTTCTGAAAGCTTCCATCTGACTGTACATCAGCACGACTCTGCCAGAGTTTGTCTTCTCTCTCTCTCTCTCTCTCTCCCCCCCCCTCTTGCCAAAAAACTTATTTCCCCTTTTTTTTCATGTTTGGACCGCTCCCATGATACAGCATCAGAGATCCCAAATATCTCTTTTCTCTAGAAATTAAATCCTGATCTGCCACCCCATCTTGCCTTGTTGTGCATTTCTGTGTGATAAGCTCCAGAGATTTGGATAATGAGCAGCAATTGGCGTGATCAGTAAGGATCTAGTGTGTGCATTTCTGTGTCCGCCTAGCCATCTGCACAGACCATCCTGTTTAAAAAGATATACTGTCTGTCTGCAGCTTTGCTGGCCCGCTCTTCCAGCCAGCCATCTTAGCAGCTGAGTGGCGATAACAACAAACTCCACCTCAACCAGTTCCTCTCTCTCTCTCTCTCTCTCTCTCTCTCTCTTCCTTCCTTTCTTTCCCTCTACTTCCAATGCCTGGGTATTTAATGCTTCAAAGAAGTTTAAGCTTCTAATGCAAATGTTGATTAATTACAAGGAGGTTCAGGACTTCCACATGCTTCAAGTCCCTTTTATCTCTGGATGGAAAGGAGACTTTTTGGCAGGAAAATATGCTCTTATCTCGCCAGCTAAAGGGCTTCGAAGGGCAAGCTTTGAGAAAGTGACTCGCTGGATCCAATTTGGAGGAGAACTCTGCAGCATGTTTAATGTTGGGCCCAGTAGCCGGACCCCTCTGAGGGCATAAGAGGCTGATCGCTCTTGAAGCAGGGCAGATAACTGCTGGACTGAAGACTGTTTGTGAGTCCCGCGTGACTTGCTCCGAATTCCCCAAGAAGAAGCAGGGTGTGTGTGATGTGTGAGTCAAGCAAACAAAAAATAAATACATTCTTAAGCTTGGAATGGCCAACTTCTGTTGTATTCCTGGGGTCCATTCTGTTCTTCGGATATTGGTATTAGGAACTTCTGAGACTAGAACCAGGAACTTGTAGATCTATGTACAGCTTCCCCCAAGTAGTAAGCCAACAGGGCTATAGGCTGGAGCATCTCCTCAGGCAGTAGAGCAGCCTTCCCCAGTCCGGTGCCCTTCAGATGTTTTGGATAAGATTTCAGCTCCCATCAGCCTCAGCCAGCATGGCCAATGATCAGGAAGGCTGGGAGTTGTCGTGTAGGGCACAAAGCTGGGGAAGGCTACAGTAGAGCATTCCCAGGTACTGGAGTGACATGGCCAAGGCTGACCTTTGGCTTTCCTCAACAGGAAGGGCTGAAGAGGCTTCCTATTCAAGTTGGTACTTTGCCTGGGCAATGATAATTGTTAGTGTTCTGGTCCCTGGCTTGACTCCAGGCTTTCATTTCTGACTCAAAAGCAGCCTCTGGCTCAGCTCTGGCAGTGACT